>JAGVSP010005150.1:0-11199 GCA_022494985.1 Micrasema minimum
TTTTAAACGTTTTTTAAAAAGATTTTTTTAAACAATTTCCCCCAAATTTTTATTTTTTAAACTTTTTCGGGATTTCTCCATCTAATTCTACTTTATGTATATTTTTGAATATCATATTTTTATTCCCCAATGGGGTGTCTTCCAAGATAACACTGAATACTTCTTAAATTCGTTTTCAAATATTTAAAGTATATTTTTTAACAATTCCAAACGTTATAAAATACTATACTCACAATATTTCGTTATGATAAGTAAAGTTTATGTTTTAAAAAACACGAAAAACGAATCGATTTTTTAAGGCCCGTTTAGATTGGCTTATGTCGTCATACGCGTTCCACCGTGTGAAAGGCGTGAAATTCATTTCCGTAGTAAGCGTCTAAATTCTGCTGTGACGTCCACACCGCATGCGCGCCCAGAATGAGAGATTTTGCTGAAAGCGATTTGAAGAAAGCGCTATTTCAAACGCGGCTAGAAAAATTCATATGACATCGTAAAATATTTTAAAAAAATTCCACTTAGTTATTGTAATTTTTAAATCAATTTTTTTAAGCAAAAAAATAAAAAATATGATAAAAACAGTATAAAAATGTTTGTATAATTTTTAACTTTCTTCGTTGGTAAGTTGAAAATTTAAAAAAAAGCCAAAAATAATAGTTGATTGATATGGCATTTATTTTGTAGAACTCCATGATATCTTATGTTAAAATCAAAAAACGATTTTTTTTTGGTTACGTGATTTTAATATCAAGTTAGTGACAATTGTTTCGCCTTGTAAGGGCATTATCAAACTGATTGTCACTAACTTGATAATAAAATCACGTAGAACCAAAAAAATCGTTTTTTGATTTTAACATAAGACAAAAATAATAGCATACTGTAATTATTCATACATGTTTTTGGTTCCAATGGTGAATAGGGCACTGAATTGGTACATCAATTAAGTGAATCCCGATCATTTTTATTACATGAAGGTAAGATGATCAGTCTTACGCTTCAGTGCCAGTCCAAGGTAATATGAAACTATATTAAGTGAAAATCCTTCGAAAAAGAATTCAGTTTTCATACAACTTTTCTAAAAATATGATGATATTAATTTTAAAAAATAAGCTGTTTTCTTCCGTCCTTTGTACGGGTTTTTTTTTTTTTTTAAATTTTTAAATTTTTTTATTGTGAGAAATAAAATTATACAGTAGTCCTTTATAAAACTTACACAAGTTTTGTCATAAGGTTCTACGGTATATAAAAGTAAAAATAAAAAATAGAACAAAAACTAAACAAAAACAAAAAGAAAAACAATAAAAACAAAAAAATTACAAAGTACAATTTTTTTTTTTATATATATATACACCCCACTGGCTCACACCACGCGACCTCCACCAATAAGCGCGAAGCGATGCGCGTCCCTATTGGACCGCGAACCAATAAGATCGCGTAGTGATCTCGTATCAATACGTACTTGGTACCTACTTGCCTAGTAACATCGCTATTTCCGTACAAGGCAAGGCGTACGGTGACCAGAGCGGATCCCCACTCCTCCCCGCCCACCGCCACCCCGCCACCGCTAGCATTTCAAACAGAAGCCAGTATTACACTAGTCGCTTTTTATTAATACTTTTTTAAATTAATTATTAAAAATGCCCGGATCAAAAAAAATGATTTTTTTCTCAGAATACCATGAACAATCATCCTCCAGAGTTTCGTGGTCTCATCGTGGGACACGGTGTATATATATATTATGTGTTATCACCACAATATGTTTATATTCATACACATTCCGGGCAACTTTTTGCTCAACATTAAATCCTGTATAAAGACGCCATACGTAGCGTAATGGCTAAGACGCTGGACTCACTATACGGAGGTTCCGAGCTCGATTCCCGGTGCGAACAAAATAAATTAAAAGTGATTTCTTAAGCCTGGGTGTTTGTGACATCGTTCCCCTCTTAAATGGGCCTCCTGGCCTGTTGAGGCGGTTAAATAAAAAAATTAAAAAGACGTCTTCTAAACGATTTGGTTACCATAAAAACGTACATATATAATTAAATGTCCGTGGCTGAGTGATAAAGATCTGAACACTAACTAAGAGAGCAGAGTTCAGGTCCATTGTTTACTTGTTTCACACTTTCTACCGCCAAAACAATCAGTCGGATTTAATTACTCCTGCATCATTAAATCCCAGTCATCATCATCTTACCATATCCGCTCCCTATGTGGAGCGTATGGATTCCACAAACTGCCTGCAACTCAACTCGAGTCCACGTCCCGCAGCTCCGAAACTGCCGACGAATTGTCAACAGTGGACGACCAGGACGCCGAGAACCTGATGCCTTGTAAAATAGGCCCGTTCTTTCATCATTCATTCGCTCTACATGACCGAACCATCATAATAAGAGACATTTCTCAATTTTGTAGATATTGCGTATTTCAGCCAATAAAAACGAAAAGTGCTGTATTCAATTTGACTCGGAACTTAGAGTAATGACGCGCGCAGGCTATAGAGAGGCCCTTTCGCCGTTTCCCATAGAGCGGAAGCGTTGCAAATTTTTGGTTAGCGACAACTTCACTCTGCTGGCGGCCATTATTATTTGTTTGACAACAGACGCGTAACGGTCACTTTCGTCGCTTTGCTAGTAAATAACGTGGATACTTCCTGATTTTAATCATCAAAAACGGCAATGGTGAATTGTAGTATGCTTGGTTGTGGCAGTAAGAGTGTCAAAGGTGTTAAAGGAGTCACATTTCACAGGTAATTGATTTCGATAAATAATTATTTTGATTTACATTGATTTTGGCATATATTGTCCTAACATGGGTATTATTTGTATAAAAACTTTCCTTTTATCAACATATTTACCAGTTTTTCTTAATTTAGGGTGATCAATTTGTAAATTAAAGTATGTTTACGTTGATAGTGACAGTTGATTACTGTCGATATGCCAAGGCCGCATTAGGCATTTGTAAAACATTGGCATTTGTTTTGCTGCAAACTATAGCCAACTTCGTGTTTGACAATCATAGAATGGTTTTTGACCGTTAGAGCCCCTCTATAGCCTGCGCGTTATTACTCTAGACTCGGAAGTTCTTTAATAATTTTCTGTTCAACGTGTCTTGTAGCTTGTACCGGCGTAGATTAATTTGGGAATAATTAACCGTCATTGTCTTTATTTTGAGCACTTAATAAGGTGGCCCATTGTTAGCTAGTACGAGTATGGTGCTCTGTGAACCGTGAAATATTAACATTTCTTTCACTTTTTAAGAAAACAATAAATAATATAAACAAAAACAATAAATTACCATAATTTAAAATTCCAAATTAAAAGTCTCAAGACACACTCAAAATGTTGTTTATAAAAATTATCTGGTAAAAGTTATAAGCATAACAAATTGAAGATTCATCTTCAGGCGTTTCCTAGTAGGTGATATAATTCGGTAAGAATCTCACTTGCAATCATAAAGGTTTCTGCTAAAATTCTTAGCAATTTTCTCAATGGATGACAGAGAGTTCACATGTGAAGCATCGCGCCATTTTACTGTATATTGGCAGATATGAATATCAAATACTAGGTGAAATGGGGAATGTTGTAATACATCAAGTGGCCACTTAACCCAGCCAATGACAGGTCATAAGCCCTGTAAACGCCTAGATATCCACATTTCCTTCCAAGTTTCTCGTCTCTGTTGAGATGTCAAATTTTAAATCTGAGCTTAAGAATTTTTTTTTCTTCTCACAAAAGTTTTCATAAGCATGGCAAATTAAGTGAAATAGCTCAAATTCTTATTAAAACGCGTTTTAAATTTTGTTTTCTTTATGGATAGTATTAATTTGACTAAATACATGATATTTGATAACAATTAGCAAAAAAAAATCGAAAAAAAAATTAACTTCATCCTTAATTTTCTCGAAAACTATGGGTCAAAACAAAAAAAATATTCTTCAAAATCGACTCCAAATTTGATGTAGATTCACTGGTTTCCCGCTTGTACATCGAGTTTTGATACACCCTGTATATATATATATATATAATATTTATATATATATCAGATTCGACGAACCGCATAATCGGTCATGAGATAATCAAATATTTCGGAAAGAATTGAGAATGTCAGGAACTACCCTTCTGTGCCCAGTACAAGGTATAGGTCGCGTCATGAAAAAGAACGCTTAAAGAAATTGGAGAGGGTGTGTTTGCGCATGTGACCCGCCCACCCGCGTCCCAAATAAGGCCGATATATTCTTAATGCGCTAATGCGCAGCGTTCTTTTTACATGACGCGACCAATATCAGACATGAAATGTTAATAGGAAAACCACGTGTAAATAAATATTTCTCGTTGGGAATCGAACCCACATACTACGTAACCAACTAACTAACTAACTAACCATCACGCCATTTCCCCGTAGGGGTAGGCAGAGAGGATAGAACGCATACCACTCTGTCCTGACAGACTTCCTTTGCTACTCTACATTCATACTTCTTCTCACGCACAATACGCCGGTTTTTCCGACTTTTCACTTGACCACTTTCAAGTACTTGGTCATGCCATGTCTTTCTCAGTCTTCCGCGGCTTCTACATCCAGGCACACTTGCATTTACTACTTATTATAGCCGTTCTTTCATCACTCATTCGCTCCACATGACCAAACCATCGTAAAAGCCCTTTCTTTAATTTTGTCGATAATGCTTGTCTCAGCCTTGCACTCTGCTCTAATTTGGACATTTGTACACCTATCATACATAGTCTTACCACACATAGATCGCATTTCAACAGCATTCAGTCTACTTTCATCCTTTGTTTCCAACACCACGCTTCACTACCATACATAAGGGTTGGTACCAGAACTCCGTTGTGTACTGCCAATTTCGCTTCTTTCGATAAGTTCTTATTTGCCACTATCGATTTCAAGGCACCACGTAACCACTTTGATGAAATCTCTGACCGCATCATTAGGTCGATTACACACGGTAAAGGATGTGTGATTATAAACGTGTGTAAACGAGTTTATAGTGAGTTATGATTTCCGGCAGGTTATGACGATTTCCGGTGATCTATTTATGACGTAAGCAAACGTTTTTTCTTGACGGAGGCTAACTCAAAAGATTTTTGGATTAGTTGAGAAGAGAACACAGATTTGAATTAACTTTTGTATAATATAATAATATATATATTTCTCACCTAGTATTCCAAATTTCTTGATAAAACTAAACTAAATTAAACTAACCATCACGCCATTTCTCCGAAGGGGTAGGCAGAGAGGATAGAACGCCACACCACTCTGTCCTGGCATACTTCTCTTGCTTCCCCCACGTTCATACATCTTCTCATGTACGCACGTTGATTATTCCGACTTCTTACAAGTCCACTTTTAAGCACTTGTTTTACTTGATCATGCCATGTCTTTCTCGGCCTTCCTCGGCTTCTACATCCAGGCACAGTCACATCATATATTTTTTTGGCCGTTCTTTCATCATCCATTCGCTCTACATGACCGAACCAACGTAAAAGACCTTTCTTAATTTTGTCGATAATGCTTATCTCAGCTTTGTATTCTGCTCTAATTTCAACATTAGTGCACCTATCAAAGATGGTTTTACCACACATTCGCCTGGGAGATCGCATTTCAACTTCATTCAATTTACTTTCATCCTTATTTTTCCAACTCCATGCTTCGCTTCCATACATAAGGGTTGGTACCAGAACTCCATTATGCACTGCCAATTTAGCCTCTTTTGATAAGCACTTATTAGATACTACCGCACAATCAGCACAATATATTATTTTTACTACTACAACCCCTTATCCACACCTGGTGGTGCATAGGGCACTAAGGGATCAATCCCACCCCCACCCGAAACTGTTATCTAGACTTCTTGGGGACTCTCTGTCAGTAATTGTCAGACCCGCTAATTTACGGAAGACTAAATTTTTGTAGTTGCAAATGCATGAAGCTAGCTTTGTACGGGACAGTAAAGTGTACAGTTTCCTGAAGCATCGCGCCATTTCACTGTTTTTTTTTTTTTATTTTATTTGACTTTTTGTACAAATAGTTGTGTACATTGGCGGGTTTATTGCCCAAATTGGCAATTTCTTCCAACCAACCAATATAAGAACGTAGTGCGGGTATTTATCGTAAGCGCAATAACAGATCTTCAATTCTTTTTACCTTCTATCATTCTCTTCATCCTCCCCACTAGTACACACACACACACACTATCACACTCAATGTCTACCTAGGATAGAAGGGAGGTAAAACAGGAATAAAATTTAAGGAAGAGATAGGAAATGTTTTTTCAGCCGTTTTTTAAAAGATGTGACTGATTCGGCTTCCTTAATAGCAATTGGGAGTTGATTCCATAGTCGAGCCGCATGCACTGTAAAAGACTTGGAGTAGAAGGAGGAACTATGGGCAGGTATCAGGAGTGTATTTTGATCACGCGATCGAAGAGGTAATCCATGAATAGACAAATGATAAAACTTTTCACGAAGGTAAAGTGGGGCTTTAGGATTGTTCAGTACAGTGTACAAGAGTGTAATAATATGAACTTCTCTCCACTGCCTAATTTTGAGCCATTTAAGCTGCCCTCGGTATTCTGAAATATGGTCATATTTACGAAGCCCAAAAATGTACCTAATGCAGGTATTTTGTAGACGTTCCAACTTTATATACAAGTTCTGATGATTGGCAGATATGGACATCAAATACTAGGCTAAATTAATGAGGAACGTTGTAATACATACGTTCCCAAACTCATTTGACCCGTGGCCCGCCTTTCAGACACAAAATTACACAAGGCCCCCCTGGAAATTTACCTTTATTAAATTAAATCAAACAGAAAAAAATAGTGTACATTTTTTTTAATACATTTAATTATAGTGTCATAAATAAGATACGCGAACGCTGTAACGACAGTGTAAACCGACCATCATAGGCCCATAGCGGTCGATTCATGAACTACATGTGTACGCATATAATTTGAAACATCACAAGATCATAGATGATATTTATTGTACGTATGTACATCCTGTAATAACAGATTTTTTAAAATTCTATAAGGTCATACAATTGAGCACCTCATGGCCCCCTGATTGCTTCCCAGGGCTCCCCTACTCCCCCAGAGCCAGAGAAGGCCCCCTCAGGTCTATCCAGGGCCCCCTGGGAACCTATGTTGTGATACATCAAGTGGCCACTTAACGCAGACGGTTACAAGCCCTGTAAACGCCTAAATCCTAGATATCAATTCCAAATTTCTCGTCTATGTTGAGATGTTGATAGTAATTTATTAGTTAGTTTCCTTTGGTTCTGAGCCGCCAAAAGTTGCATTGTCTGTAAAACGATATTATTCAATCATATTGTTTTTTATTCGTTCTTTCCGAACGATTATGCATGAATTATTATGAAATTGTCGTACAATTAGTTGAACTATTTATTGAACTATGACGCATTACACTAATTACGCTCAGACACCTAAAGCACACTTTATACGAGACAGAAAACTGTAGTTTCTTAAGCAGATTGCAAACTGTCCCGTATAAAGCGAAAACTGTGCGGAATATTGAATGGCCGACGCGAAGTTTTGCTGACCTGACTGTTAATGGTTTTTTAAATTTAATTGTTGAAGTAAATTTTGACATATTGAATGCTTTTAAAAACGTAAAAAACAAATAACATTTCATTTTATATCCCTACAGAGATGAGGTAGATTTTTTTTTTCCAATTCAGGAATATGGATGTTCGAGCGTTTACAGGGCTTATGACTATTGGCTGGGTTAAGTGGCCACTTGATGTACTACAACATTCCCCATTCCACCCATCATCTGATAACCATATAGTATATGACAATTTTTTGAAACTTCTATATTATATTGAACTCGTGTTCGTAATTTTTTACATTTTTTAAAAAAAAAATTTTTTTTAATATTTTTTTTTTTTTTTTTAAATGTAAAAGAAACATTTGAGTTCTTATGATATACTCAAATATTTCCTTTTCGGGCTGCTTTCAAATAGTCGGAAATAACTGTGTCAGAAAGCAGGAAACAAATTGTGCTGGAGTGGGATTCGAACCTAGAGATTCTAATCCGTTCATATTTTTTTATGTAAAAAAAATATATTTTCAAAAGATTTTTTTTTGTTTTCAAAGTATTACAATAAAAACACTAATATACTAACATTAAAAAAAAAAAAAATCCCACCAAGGCATAGCCTGTTTGTTTACAGGTGAATACTGTGAAAGTCAAACAGTATGCACGTGGCAAAAGAGAAAAATGAAGCCATGTATAAATGGAAAAATAACAGATAATGTAAACATTACCTTCACGCAACAAATCACTTTACATGGAACTCGTAGTACAACCCGAAAACTGGTGAATCTACATCATATTTGGATTCGAATGTGTAATATGACTTTTTGATCTGAGCTTGAAAATAAAAAATTTTTTTTTTCTTCTCATAAAAGCTTTTATAAGTATGGCAGATTAAGTCAAATTGCACAAAGCCTTATTAAAATGCGTTTGTTTTATTTTGTTTTTTTCATGGATAATATTGATTTGACTAAATAAATGATATTTGATAACAATTAGCAAAAATTTATTAAAGTTAAAATTAAATTTAAGTCAATTTTCTCGAAAACTATGGGTCATATCAAAAAAATTTATTCTACAAAATCGACTCCAAATATGATGTAGATTCACTGGTTTTTTGCTTGTACATCGAGTTTTGTAATACTACTACTACTTTCCCCTTATCCGCACCCAAAATGGTGCATAGAGTATACCAAGAGCAGTGTATCTTGATCATTTTATTTTTAGGCGACAAGCGCGTTGATTTAACGTTTGACGTACGGCCGCGATCAGCCGCGTTATCGCGTGCATCGGCCCCGCTCGGCTCAGATCGGTTATGCTCGGCTATCGGTTAGCACGGTTTTAACTACGTCGATAGTTATCTGTGATTTAACAAAATGTATAAATAAAAAATAAATGAAATAGCGCACGCCGAGTGCGAGTGGCAAGTGGCCGAGTGGTTGAGGGCATTGTGATGGATCGATACACTTTCGGTTCGATCCAGATTCCGGTTCGTGTCCACTTTCTTTGTAAACGCCCTCGGCTACTCTACACAGGGGCCGGTGTTTCAATCTAGACTGATAAATAATATAATAATATTATGTACTCGAACAATATTTCGTAGTTTATTCATCTTCTTCTTCTTCTTTCGCCACGTTCGCTCCTATGTGGAGCATATGGACATCACTAGATCCCTCCAGGAGACTCTGTCACCAGCCAGCTCTCTCGCCTCCTCCCATCAGCTCCGGCGAATACATCGGTAGGATGTAACCAAACCTACCTACCTACTGGATTATTATTACTGCCTATTTTACAAGGCATCAATTTCTCGGCGTCCAGGTCGTCCACTGTCGACAATTCGTCGGCACTTGACTTGGGAGGATGCACGGGAGCTGGCGGCTGATCGCTTGGCCTGGAGGCAGTTTGTGGATTCCATATGCTCCACATAGGGAGCGGATATGGTATGATGATGACTGGATTGCACCCAATTTTTTCAATAGATATTTGTATCCTCCATATCACAGCAGGGAAAAATGTCTAGTGATTTGAAATATATTTTTTCAAATTATTATTAATATCCTAACAGAGACTATGCTGTTTAAATGCGATCTCTCAGGCGAATGTATGGTAAGACTATGTATGATAGGTGTACAAATGTCGAAATTAGAGCAGAGTGCAAGGCCGAGATAAGCTATAAGCATTATCGATAAAATTAAGAAAGGGCTTTTACGATGGTTTGGTCACGTGGAGCGAATGAGTGGTGAAAGAGAGTGATGAAGTGGGCCTGGATGTAGATGCCGGGGAAGGCCGAAAAAGACATGGCATGACCAAGTACGACAAGTACTTGAAAGTGGACATGTAAAAAGTCGGAATAATCGGCGTATGTGCACGAGAAGATGTATGAATGTAGAGGAAGCAAAGGAAGTATGTCAGGATATAGTGATATGGCGTTCTATCCTCTCTGCCTACCCCTACAGGGAAATGGCGTGATGGTTAGCTAGTTAGTTCTATTAGAGACAGAGAAACTCGGGAAACGAATATGGATTATCTAGGCGTTTAGGAATTGTCTGGGCTTATGACCTGTCATTGACTGGGTTAAGTGACCACTCGATGTATTACAACATTCCCCATTCCGCCCATCATCTGATAACCATATGTAATATGACAAATTTCGAAACTTGGTTATATATTGAACTCGCGTTCGTAATTTCGCATTTCTAGTGATTTTCTCACTGGTGACATCTGTTGAGAAGATTGTTAAGCATTTTTCAGCCTACTCAGAAAAGTAGCATGGATGATCGGTCTGGGGAGATATGATTACACCTATGAAGATATGGAGTCAATGTTGAGAATCTCTAGTCTTCAAAAGCGTAGATCTAACATTGATTCCATTTTCATATTTAAATAGCTAAATGGCATGATAGATGCACCATCTTAACTGATTTAAGTGACTTTTTGTATTCCAGTCCGTAGGTTGAGAAATAATGACGTGCTGTTCCTTAGTCACCACAAAACTAACTATGGTTTTCATGCCCCATTGTCTCGATTGTGTCGTATTGTAAACTCAAGACGGGATCTGGACTTCTTCGGTGTAAGTCTATCAAGATTTAAACATTCACTGAAGTAAACCCGATCCTGCCTTGAGTGTGTCCATATTTTATTCTAACTGTCTAAGCTTCACCAATTTAATGTTCTGTCACTTATTTTTACTGCTTGTTATCCCTTTTAACCTTAACTATGTATTTAAAATGGATTTTTCCGTAAATAAATAAAATAAATATCTGATATTGGTCCAGCATGGTTAGAATCCAGTAATTTGTCTACAAGTATTTGTACACATTTAAAATGATGTTCATAAAATCATTATTGTTTGGCAGCCCTACAAATATACAATAAACAAACATAGTAGGCAAGTAGGTATTGTGTAGGTTGCAATTTCTTTCTTTTTAGCGAGTATAAAGAGAACAAAATTAAAAAACGCGTTTTAAAAAGAATTTGGGCAATTTCACTTAATTCGCCATACTTATGAAAACTTATGTGAGAAGAAAAAAAATTTCAAGCTCATATTAAAAAGTCATATTACACAACCGTCTCCAAATACGATGTAGATTCACCAGTTTTCGGGTTGTACATCGAGTTTTAT
>JAGVSP010005151.1:0-13078 GCA_022494985.1 Micrasema minimum
TTCCACTTCCTCGGAGACCTCAAGAGGCTGGAGTTGCAAGATAATGTTATCACCAACTTCTACAAAGGCACATTACAGGTATAAAAATTTGGCATTTTTTGATACCTAATGTTGGTGATCACAGCGCAGACTAATAATGTAGTTTTCAAGTAGTTGATAGTTGGTGCTATATTTTTGACATCCATAAAGTACAGCTGATGCCCGCTGATGGATCTGAAGCTGTCACAACGGATCACACATTTATTTGTCGTAGTTTTTTTTTGATAGGAACATAGGCTGAAAGTCACAATCATGAAATCAGTCTGAGCTATTTATTATATTTTAGTTAAAATTCTATGCGCAGAACATTTAATATCCAATTCAGGTCCCAGCTGAGGTTGACTAAACGACTATGACTTTTAGCCTCAAACGTATGACTCGCGGAATTGGTCAATTATCAAGAATACTAACAGATTTGTTTAATTAGCAATCATAAACCTGAGTATTTTTAAATGCTCTTCAATTAAAATGACAGTTTAAATGACCAGATGCATATTTCAACCAATCACAGTGATCATCTTGCCGCATAGCTTAAAAATTCAATTTCTCATATTATTTGTTCTTTGATCATAAAATATCTCATAAAATCGATTTTATCTTTTAAATGTAATAAACCACCTTTCTATTTCAGGGTGATATTCATTCCTCTCTTGAAAGCGTTGTTCTGTCAGTAAATCGCCTTACATACATAGCTCAGCACACCTTCGTAGAGCTGCCAGACTTGCGAGAAATCGCTTTGGAAGATAATCTTATTGAGAAGTTGGAGAGGAGAGCTTTCATGAACTTGGACCGTCTGAAGACCATCTCACTTAGAGGGAACAAACTGAGAGATGTGTCAGATGAAGCATTCCAAAACTTACCAGAGCTTGAAAGGTTAGTAACAATATTTTTATAATCTGTTACTTCCATTTGTAAAAGAGTACTTATCTGTAGTGGAGTAGAGTGCTTAGCAAGTCAGGCTTCCATGTATGAGATCGCGGGTTCATTTCCCGTAGGGGGTCAACATGAAATACTTATTTACGCCATATGATTTTCATATTATGTGCGATACCTTGGATTGCCACTGAAGCGTTTCTTACCTTCATGCAATAAAAAAATAATCAAGATACACTCTACTTAGTTTTAGCGCCCTACGCATCGTTAGGTGCTGATAAGGGAAAGTAGTAGTAATAGTAATATTTATCTATATTGTGAATTCCATTTCCTTTTTTTTTCAGTTTGGATCTCTCATATAACAAAATGAGAACATTTGAATTCTCCATGTTTGACCAAGTTGGTACCTTGGGATCTCTTAAGGTGAATGCATCTCACAACAAGATCAACAAACTCAGCGACTCTATTGCTGCAGCCTTCAGCACTATTGTTCGGGAACCAGGTAACTTAATAAACCAACTAACTAACTAACTAACCATCACGCCATTTCCCCGAAGGGTTGGCAGAGAGGATAGAACACCACACCACTCTGCCCTGGCATACTTCTCTTCGTTCTTCTTCTTCTTCATAATAATATTTCCTATAATAACATAACTGTCACTTTACTTTTTGCAACCAAGATTTAATGCACATTACTGCAGCCTGACCAATCAAGTTTATGGAGCTTACATACTTATTTTTCTTTATTTGGTTATTTATATGTGTTATTAATTAATGAATTATACTACTGTTCATTTTGTTTTATGCACGTTGTTTATTTTGTTCACTCTCACAATCATTGTTGTTCAGCACTCCGTTATGAGGATTCTAACTCAGTTTCAGGTGATACATAATATTTTTATCACATCCATTTTTTCATTATTATCTATCCCTTATATTGAATTTTTTTATATTATTTTTATTATTCTCTTTCATTTATAATTATTTCCAGGAATTATTAAAATTTAACTGTTGACATTTAGTTTTATAATTTCAGGAATCGGGATTGGAAGCTACCATTCCAATATCAAATCCCTGGACTTATCCCATAACAATATTTCATACATTAGCAGATCTTTCTTTAGGTAAGATGTGAAAAATCATACTTTTAATAATAAAAAATATTTAAATGATTCACAACGATCCATTGATGCCCATATTATTTCAAAATGCTATATACCAATATATTATAAAATACATAATTGACAAAACACTAAATAATATAGTAAGTACCAAATATACACGTTTAATGGAGTGTTAACTTGTAGCACATATTTAGATCATTTATGTTACTGTTTACTTGATTGATAAATCGTATGATATAAAAAATGTATAGAAATGGCATATGAGGTAAATAAATGTGATAACAAATTGTGATTTTCATATGAATATTTCATGATACCTTGGACTGGTATTGAAGCGTAAGCGTTCATGTAATAAAAATGATCAAGATACACACTGCACTTGGTGTACCAATGCACTGCCCTATACACTTTTAGGTGCGGATAAGTGAAAATAGTAGTAGTAGTAAGTATTATTAGGTACTTTCTCCTAAATACAGCCGTTAGAACCACTTGAAATAAATTGTTTACTCATTCGATACATAACCTGTAATTATTTGATCACTATCCCAAGATGGTGGTGATGCTGATGAGTTTACAGCTCTTAACATGCTTGGCTCTATTGAAATTATCTTTATTATATATACCTATTAACTCATACATAGTACTTACATGATTGATTTACTTATTCAATCATTTTAATGCTAGACTTTTTAATTTGATTTCAGATCAGCAGAAGTGTCTCTAACGCACCTGTACTTATCACACAACAAATTACAAAACGCAACACGGGATGTTTTTGGGAACATGCCGCATCTGCAAGTGTTAGACCTCTCGCACAATCACCTTTTGGATCTGGAGTTCGATACTTTTAAGAATACAAAACGGCTACAGGTATAAAATATTTACTCGCTTGAATAAGCATTGGCCAAAAATTTGACTGAGAAATAATTCTATTTAATTTAATTATGTGAAATCTTTAAAATAATCTTTAAATGAATATCTTTAAAATAATTTATTAGACTGGGATGTAGGTTTTGCGGATTAGGGAAGGAATTAGTAGTCTGGTATTCTGAAGTTAGCCTTTTAATTTTTTCCTACCGAATCTATATAACCCTGGTTTTTTCAATACCACTAAATTGTTTTTGAAAGTAACTGGAC
Source organism: Micrasema minimum (assembly GCA_022494985.1). Taxonomy (NCBI): domain Eukaryota; kingdom Metazoa; phylum Arthropoda; class Insecta; order Trichoptera; family Brachycentridae; genus Micrasema; species Micrasema minimum. Next base: position 3,174 of record JAGVSP010005151.1, read on the forward strand.
TTATCTGTCAATGAGAAAAAATATGTAACATCTATTTTAACATCAGAAGCCAAATTCTTATAGCTAACTTATATTGTACAAAGTAATAAATACAATTTTATCATTTCATTGTTGTTGAATACAGGAATTTCAATGTTAGAAAGAGATATACAGGAAAAGTTTAAAAAAAGATTTGTATAAAATCAAAGTCATTGTTAAAATTGGAGTGAGAAGTGGAATAAAATCAAAGTAAATTGATAATTATTAAAGTATTTCCGAGTATGATAATAATCCAACAAAGAAGCAGAAATCGTGATTTACATAATATAATTATATATTGTTTCTTACAGATTGTTCTTCTATCTCACAACTTGCTGGTAGATGTGTCTTCAGAAGTCTTCCGTTCTCTACAGTCTCTTCGTGTGGTAGAAGTAGCTGATAATGACATCAAGATGCTACCAGATAACCTGTTTCCTGAAGAAGGCTTAGAAAAGTAAGGGAGATTATGTCCATACAGGACATATTTTCATATGCTCATAATAAAATAATATTCTAGGTCAATAATTTAACACCTTGGTTGCATTGCTAAAACATACATCTATATTGCATTCTATTATTTACTTTTTAAGTACAAAATAATACTTTGATTTACTGTTTTAACGTTATTTCAACATGTTTAATTTTTAACATACAACTGAAGCTGCCTAAACTTAACTGCGCTATTTTGTGAAATATTGACAATTCCACAAAAATTCCAAAATTTTTTCAAAGTTTTGTGTGTGAAAAATTCTCACTAAATAGCCATTGCCATAATACCTAAAACTCAGTAACAGAAAAATACTGTAAAAAGCAGTAACAATTTTTTTTTTTACATATTTTACCAACACAGGCGCTTTAGGTGCAGTAAAACTGAATGTATTTTTAGAGATCGTCCACTAGTACAATTGGAATGATTATGTTTTTGGTGTAACATTAATATCATTGTGTTTTTGTGATTATTTTTCAGACTAGACCTATCAAACAATGATTTATCTCGAATCCCGGCTAACTGCTTCTCCCCTGGTGCTGCAGCGTCTCTCACCAAACTGGACCTCAGTGGAAACTGCATACCAGCCGTAGGAACCGGAGACCTAATGCAGAAATTCAGGGTAACCTAACCTCACATTACAATACTATGTATCTTGCTGACCTAACCTAACTTGTAAAGGTTACTCGTGTGCTGTGCCAATGTAGAAGTGGATACAGTGATCTATGCAGTTTATTATCGACATCAAGTTAAGTTAATATAATCAAGCAAAACATTTTGAAAATGTAAGTTTTTTGCTGAATAAAAGAAAAATCTTACCCACTGAAGTAAAAATGCCTATTTCCATTTCATTTTATACACCCTCGTGGGCTTTTATTTGTTTATCTACCAACTCATTTGAGTAAACGTTTTTCTTTATCATGATAGCCTTATTCAGATCAAAAAAATTGCAAAAGTGACCTACATTGATTGGTCAAAGCTAGTTTTTCTTTTCCACCTGCATACAGAACTGTCCACACTTAATCAATTTAATAAGTATTGCTAGTGTTTTTGTATTTTGGAAAACATAAGTTTACTGTTTATTTAATGATTGGTATTTAGCTCCCACCAAATTCAAAAGCTATTTTTACTGGCACCCTAAACTTTTATTTCAATATTTTAATGATATTAATGAACAAAAGGTATGTATTTCTAAAAAGTTTTTTTAAATTTTGTAATTGAATCGAGTAATATGTTACTACTCCAACATTGCTCTAACACCAGTCCTGAGTTATAAGAGAAAAGCCATTTGTTTATGAAATACTTATTATCTTGTTAATTAAATTTAATAAAACAATTTATATAACATTTTAATTGAATACTTCATTCTCAAATTCCATGCCCATGAAGTATTTAATAAATTTGTTTTGGAATTTTAAATTTTTAAACAATATGCCCAAATGTCATAATTATGGGGTTTCTTATAATGGTACAACTGTAGGTACTTACATATTATACCAGATTTAGTCAAAAACCATGTGATTTTTAAGAATTTTATCTCAGTGTAAAGTTCTAAAATATTCACAATTATATTAATGGTGTTGATAATAATATACAATGAGATATATTATATTAGTTTCACGATCCATCTTGTAAAACAAACACTTTATTTTTCAAATAAAACAGGTGACAAACATTATTTGAATTTAGAATAAAAAATTGACTTATTCACACTAAATAGGTGCTTACCGAAAATACATTTTTATTCCATTTTTAAATAAAGTTGGTGGTGGTGGTAATACAAATTCTTGTAATTATATTATGTTAGATACGTGATGATTGTTATTCAAGGATCAATGAGGCAGCCATTTTATTTAAATTAATAAAGTTAGCTTGATGAACATGGATAAAGTTTTTTTTAACACAATATAAATATCTTATTTTTAATTCTTGGGCAGTCAACACTTATGTAGCGATTTGAGTGGCAGCAAAATATTGTCGATGAAGAAACAATACCACCCAAACAATATAATATTATTGTGTTCCAGTGGGTATTGGTGGATATGGATGGAGTTCACTTTTATTCGTTTTTCGCAGTGTGTCGCTTAGGCGGAATTGTTTCTTTGTCAACAATATTCTACAGCATTATCTTAAGCTTGTGTATTTAATCCTTGTTTTGTCTTGTCTTTTTAAAGTAGTATTTCCCTTCTTCATATTAATAATGTGTGTTTCTTTATCACCTAATTACTCTACACTCCTGCCCTCTGGAAAATCCTATCCGAGTAAGTTTTCTATTACAAGTCGTTTCTTTGTAAATATCAAATTTGTTAATAGTGCTTATCAATTCATTCATTTGTACAACTGAATTTAAATATTTACTTTTTCAAATTGAATTTTCATTAAATTTATAATATGGTAGGTTAATTGAATTTCAAAACACTTACAAATAGTTTTTCTATTTCAATAAAATTTGATGGGTATCAAAAAAATAATAACGCCTGATTGATTCAATTTGTAAAAACCGGGCCTTCTTGTATCAAGATAGAGCTGTTTTATTTCTCTTACATGAAAAAAAATTAACTATAGCTACAACATAAATATTTTGTTACCAGTTTTGTATGTATATACAACGACTATTCAATGGCTATTTTTTCAAACAGTTAGAGTTCTTTCATTACATTCATCATTCTATTTAATAACTTTCTAACAATGTTCTGTAACAAATGAATAAATCTACAATACCATGAATAATTAATTATTACCAGTTGTACGAATACGATGACTATGATACAATGGACCAGCGACCCAATGATTGGCAGAGGCCTGGGAGTGAGTTTCAGGACTACACTTACCATAGTGTACGCAGACAGTATCCCGACCAAAAACCGGAGAAACTTAAAGTCCCGCCAAGAGCAGAGATATTCTTCAAGGTCAGATGTGTCAGATTTCGCATGTCTATGGTCTTATCATCTATGGTCATCATATTTATGGTCTATGGGCTTTTCTGAAAAGCTGAAAGCAGTGTTGCCAAACCTATTGATTTTTTATATTTCTACCAATAAGAAGAAGGATTTATTGGATCGATTGTAATAAATCAGTATTGGCAATTTTTAATGCCTAATATTGTTTTTTTTTAAATTTATTTAAAAGTAGCATCCACACATTGAAATCGTAGGTACCTATTTAAAAATAAAACTCCTACTGCTTTCTTCCTCAAATTCAAATCTACCAAATTTTTTATTGTAAATTCACCAAAATTCGGAGTTTGGGGTTTGGCAATACTGGTTAAAAAACCTGTACTAATTTTCAGCTATTTAATGGATCATAATCACTATACCCTGTTCACAGAGTTCGGAAGAGAGAGGGAGACAGCGGTGCTCTTGATTCTGTGAACAGAGTATAGTATTTATAATCTGTGATCATAAACCCCTAGTCTTCTTATAAGAGCTATGGGGTTATTCAAAAAAATTATCAATGCGTCTCCATTGCATCATCTTAGCCTTTTTTATTTATTTAAATAAATTACCTGTTTATTTTTAATAAACATCAATACTTGCAGTAAGTATATCATTCAATTTCATCTTTAAACAATCAAAGGTTGGTGTTCATATTCTAAATTTGGTTCAGCTTGCTCCCCTGTATGTAAACACTTTTGATAATATCTTTCCACTTTCCACATATTTTGATTCCCTTAGTAAAATTTAAAATGGCTTGATTGAATTAAGTAGTGCATGAAAAATATTATGTTATACATGTTTACCTTTTCATTGTGTTATACATGATTTTATCTTTTTTGTTATAAATTATTCAGTCAGATTTTTTACAGTAAAAACAGGAATGTGGATAAGACTTATTGTATTTAAATGTCTTTTTTTCTGTATTCTCTACCAAAGTGCTATCTTATTGTACTTTTGAAACACTGGAAACAGCGCCGTGTGGTCCTAACCTTAAATTTGGTCAAGAATTAAGCTCTGATTATTATAGTGTTACCACTTTCAATACCCTCTTCCTATTGCAGTCTCTTTCCTGGCTGGACTTGTCCAACAATCGCCTGGTGAGGGTCGACAGTGGGGCGCTGGTGGCTTGCCCCGCCTGTCATGGCTGGACTTGGGGCACAATGGGCCGCTCGCCCTGGGCAAGGGGCTTCGCACTTTCCAAGGGCTAGAGGACACCCTTACACACTTGGGACTTGAGAATGTCAGCCTGAGCTCGGTAAGAATACACCAACTCATTATTCATTTATAATCAATGTACAAATATTTATTTTTTTTATGCATATTTATTTGTGTTTTTAGATTCTTAATTTTTTATTATACAATGATAATGTTTCCTCACTGGGAAATCCGGTGCCGAGGGAAACAATTGGTAATGAAAAATGGTAACAAACCTACATTGTGAATGGAATTTAAGTCAAATGTAATCTACCCATCAATTAAGGGGATGCCATTTTTTGTTTCCTAAATACATGAAAATAAAAATGTAGTATGTAACAAACTGAGCTAGGTAGATTAGTAATATTATTTACTGTCAGTAATTCATACCTGGTAAAGAACCATAAAGTTTCTTTATTACCAGACGAGAGAATAATAAAATGTCAAAAATAAATTCATTTATATAAGTATTTTTTATGGGCAAGGTTGCTGAAATGTGCTTTATCCAGAAAACAATATATTTTTTAGTAAAGAAGAAATCTTTGCTATCATATTATATTTGCACTTCAATTTGTAAATACTATTTTCAATGTACATATTATAAGCTGTAGTAAATTTTACTTTGAATATTGTGCGGACAAAACTATGCTAAAGTAACTAAAACCGTAATGTAATATATGGAAATGTTGCTACCAAGTGAAATCCACTGGGATGTTTGTAGCTGTCGGTTAGCGGGGGAGGAGAACGCCGCTATTTCATGTATTGTTCTGAGGTAAACCACCACTCACTTCACTCCAAGTCCAAACCTACCAGGATCATAGAATAGACTTTCCAACGCTGATCATTGCTATGTTTTCATGTGATTAATTCTGGTTTTCCTTTGCTAAAATTTATATATTGGCATCATACACTAGTTTTTTCAGGAAATCATGTAATCAGGGGTTTGTTTTCCTTTAAAAATCACTCGCAGAATTGGTTAGCATATCATCAGATGACCCTGTAAGTTAAACTATATGGGGAAAATAGTCAATATTATAAGGTATTTGTACAACCGTCATTCGAAATTTGTAAAAAAATTATGTTTAGTAGGTACAGATTACAAATATGTTGTAATATAATGTAAAAAATGAGTAAAACTTTTTTAGTATAAGCATAGTTGAAAGGCTTTTTTCAGTTCAGTGCTTCACACCATAAAAATGTTTCACATCTAGCAATATGTTTTGTTAAAATTTCATCTTATGGTTTTTAATAGTCAACCATTAAATTCAATTGACATAACATTCTTAAAAGCACCAACAATTTTTTTCGTGTATCACCTTTCACAGCTATCATTCATATCGACCTCTTTTCTCTCACTTTCTATCATGTTAGGATCTCTTTGGAATTCTTTTGATGACTTTGAACTTTTCATCAATAGTGTTTGCCCCAATACCACCCCGTGAAGCTGGGAATCACCACATTTCAGTTTAAGGTGCCCATTTAAATACTTCAGGTTTTCACTGTAAGCTTTCCTACCGCTTTACAAAAAAAAATCATCATGTTTGTATCCACTAATTATTCTAAAATCTATATTATTTGTTACATTTTTCATATATGTATATTGTTTTTCGTGCTTCTGTGATCAAGAATAACTGTTGCTATTAAATATGTCAGTGTAAATTAATGTTTCGCTATGATCATACATATTTTGAATGTTCCTTCTTCTCCTATAACAGAACTGTCAATTTAATGATTATTTGCTCTGGTATATATTGCTGTGTGGTATAAAATATGTATAATAGGATTTTGGATATAAAAGTCTGTCTAAAACAAGATCTCAAAATCCAATGTTTTTTTCTGATTTTGTACAAAACATAATTTACGAGTCAATTGAAATCTTGTAAAATTATATCGCTCTAAAAATTTTTGTATTTAAGAAAATCAGCTATAAAATATTATTTAAAGAATAGTTTTACTGTCCTTTAATTCTCACTCCACCTATCCTTTTCTTTTTCTTCTTCTTCCCCACTGACCAAGTTTATTTTATAAACTTTTTGTTAGGCGATATTTCCCATGCCCTACAGACTTTGTGATTTACAGAATTATGTATTTTTGAAATTCTGTACTGAATTTTTGAGTTATTTTTCTTTGTAAGCTCCGTCACCAATTATAAACAGAATTTTAAAAAAACTACAACTATCATAGACAACCTTCAATACAATATTTTGCAATTGCAATTAGAATATAAATTTTGATTTGATTGTTAATTAGGTGCCTTCACTACCGCTGCCGATGCTCCGTTCACTGGATTTGTCCCATAACAATCTACCATCAGTACCTCCGGACACAGCAACTAACCTAACTCGTCTTCGGTACTTAGATCTCTCAGATAATGACCTCACCACTGTACCTATAGTAAGTAACAAACACCGACCAAGAATATTTTATTTCATTATAAAATAATTATTATTACAGACAAGAGTTCAGAGAGAATATTATAAATTACTTATGTAAGACCGTACACTGATCAATTATTTTGTTTTTTATCAAGTTATTTTTATTCTAGGTGACTCACTCACTGCCCAACTTGAGATGGCTCTCGCTGGCTAGAAACCCCATTACAACTCTCACTAACACGAGTCTACTAGGGTAGCTGAGAAATTAGAACATTTAGATATATCTGGACTTAAACTCACATCTTTCGAGGTATACACAAACACATTTTTGCTTTCAAATTTGGGTAACCCATTTTTAAAAAATTTTCTTAGTTTTACAACTGAAAATCGTTTCATGTATTAGCCCTTAAATGAGAATTTCTATTCACGTGACAGTTTTAAAATGATTAAAAATTAGTTGGCATGTCACCTTTATGACCAAGTTGATTTTATTCTTGGCTAAGTAATGTTTTATTCCTGATATTTTATTATTCATTTATTTTAAAACTCTTTAGTGCCTGTTTTTGTGACCTTACTAATAGTGTAAGACTTACATTTTTTTAAAACATTAAAAGACTTATTTTACTTTTTCAAGATGGGTGCCCTGGACAAGATGCAGGCGCTACGTTCATTAACTACTACAGCTTACACGACAGTAAGGAACTTCAATCTTCCCACTATACTTGGTTACAATAGTGGACTTCGAGACCTTTGGATTCAGGTAAGAAATATGTATAATCTACAATGGTTGTTATTTTGTAGAGTTACTATTTTTTTGCTGTGGGAAGTCAATAGTGTATTATCTTATGAATTCTGTGGAAAATAAACATAATTTTTTGAGTTTTTTCTCCCCGACCAATAGAAATAATGGTTGTGAATGTAAACTGTGTTCACAAAGACATTTCGGTGTATTTTATAGAAAATATTATAGCTTTCTTTTTTTGTTTCAGGTGGAAGATGAAAAAACAAATCTCGGTATCGAGATGTTGGGCCAGTTGCCATGTAAACTGCACAATATTACCTTCAGTGGTATTGCTCTCAAGCATCTTTCTGACAGCGTCCTAAGTGTAAGAATTATTACAAGTATTTTTTAATGCCTTTATTTTCAGTGTCTCAGATTAAAAGTTTAAGGATAAATAATATTTATTGCAAAACACCTGGGTATCAAATAAAATCACTACTGTTTACATTTGATAATATGATTTGCATAATTTTTCAATAATATTCGAGTAAAATGGTTCATAAGTGATCTTTAAGAGCTAGATTTGGATGACAGGAATCAACTAATTTTATAATAATAGATCTACGCTAGTCTTATTAACATCTGATCAGGAACTTAGCACTTACCAATAATATTTAACATTTACAATGACATTAATTTGAAGAGCTGTTCAAAATAGAATAAATTAGTGCATGAGAAAAGTAAACTTTTTGACTGCGATCGATATTTTTTTCATATAGCTATTGAATGAGACTGGTTTCAGTCTGAGCAGTGTAAAAGTTATTTCATACAAAACATTAAGCACATGTCTTGGTTTTTTGGCTCTCATAAAATTAAATTTAGTCGAATTACCCCGTTTTTATCATCAGCTTCTCATGTATTTTTATCAGGGGGTGCACAATCCCAGCTTGCTGTTCTCCCTCCGCAACACGAGCGTCCACTCCATCCAGAAGGCTGTGTTCTCCAGAGCGGGGCGAGCTCGCAACATAACGCTGGATCTTCGCCACAACCGGATCAGCAGTGTGGCCAACCCCTCCACCAGCGAGTGGCCGGGGGCCTCGGGGGCCATGTTCCTGCAGGCGCTCTATCTGGAAGATAATCCTCTCAACTGTGACTGCAACTTAGGGTTAGTTGAATCCCACCAGGAGCCATAGTCGACCAAGGCCTAAAGAGGGAAAATTTAATAATCTTAATTCTCATGGCCATGAACAACTTTAGCATCCTAGACGATCACATTCAACCAAACTAGATCTTGAGTCTATTGTCCCCATCAATCCCTTTCACCCAATTTATTCAGATCAGTCAACACATTGTCCATGTAACTTTTTAAAAAAAAAATTCTCAGCCGTGGTTTTGTATTTTTTTTAACAGTTGGGTGGAGTTTTGGGAGAGGAAAAGAAGGCAATACTTGTGCAGTGACTCATTGGGTGAAAAACTGCATGATGAGTAGTGATGATCTACGACTGGCTAAATGCGCTGAACAAGACAACCAAACACTTATTCATGTGAGTATAACATCATATCCTCATCTTGTTAAAATAATTATTTATGTAGATAACAATGGATGGTTTCACTTAATGGCTTTTTAGTCGTAGGATGGCAGTTATGCGTTTAGCATAGATATTTAAAGTAAACTTTTTTTTTTAGGTGCTGAAAAATGACTTAGAATGCGGTTGGGGTGGATCTTCCAGTTTGATTCCTCTCCCAGATATATTTTATATGTTAGGACTGATTTTCGCCACAATCCTCTACCTATGAATGTTGCTATGGCTATTTGGCGTTTACTCCGACTTCTACGACATGCTTGCGAGGATCTACTCCATGTGATTACATAATAATGATTCCCTCGCACAAGACAACTGTCAGTTAAGTCATCAGACTAGCCGGCGATGTGCAGTAGGATAACTTCACTCTGCACGTTAGCTATAAACACACTCAACAGTAAATATATAAACTATTAAAAAAATCTCTATTCTTAAACCTATGTATATTCTCACAGTCAAACTGTCTAAATTAACAAAGATATTAAAATATGTATTATATTTATTATAGTCTGGATAAATTTGTGTTCATTACGATTAATGTGAATCGATCATAGAGAATAGTGAAGAGATTGATAATTGTTAAGAGCCCGG
>JAGVSP010005152.1:0-18946 GCA_022494985.1 Micrasema minimum
TTTTATTTATTTTTGCGTGCGTTTTTGGGATATTTCATCCCACTTCAAAATTTTTAAATATTCGCGTCTACACGAAAAGCATTTTAAAATTCAATTCCGGGTAGCAGTGGATTTCCTCATTACAACCACCCGTGTGGAGACCGGTATCCCGCCTCGCCAGGCCCCCATCCCAGACATCCAGAATCCAGAAAACTGTACAGTTTCTTGTGCAGTTTGCAAACTGTCCCGTAAAAGCGAATTTTTCTCTCTGTCTCGGATGAATCTTACCTACGCCAAAAAAGTTGATAGCCTAAATGCTTAGCAATTTTCTCAACAGATGTCACTAGTGAGAAAAAACTCAATAAAATTGAAACGATGATAATTATTCATACTAATAAAAGTTCCAAAATTTGTCATGTATGGTTATCAGATGATGGGCGGAATGGGGAACGTGGGGAACATATATAAAAGATTTTTACTTTGAGACAAAAATCATGCCCTTTCACATGCTTCCTACATACGAAATTACTAATTCCAAATTCGGTACAAGATCCCTAAATACATAGCATTTTCCGAATTTAATTTGTTACCTGACATGTTTAAGATCCCTGTATCTAACTATCGAAACAGGACCTCTGATTTGAAAAAATATTATTTAAATAAGTATTTTGAATGATACCTTTTCTACTTGCGTCGTATAATATATGGTTTTGCTGTTACTGTTATAATTCACTTTATTGTCTCTTTAGGTTTTATGTTTTCATTGGATTGGTTCTGTTTTTTGTATATATTGTGTTTATTTTGTGATCTAAGTGATGTCAGTGCGTATTAGAATAAAATGAATATGTGTTTTTTATTTGTCCCTAAATGAGTTTATTGTCAAAACTTCTAGGGAGCATTAGATTGAAAAAGAAAAAGAAAAAAATATATATTATTTATATATATATATATTTCAAGTGGCCACTTAACCCAGCCAATGACAGGGCATAAGCCCTGTAAACGCTTAGATACTCACATTCATTTTCAGAGTTTCTTTGTCTCTGTTGGGATATCAATAATATCTGATATTAGCCCAGCATGTGTATAATCCAGTAATTTGTCTACTTATATGTACACATTCAAAATGTTGTTAAATATTATAATATTATTGTAAATAGACATCTGTAAACGCTAAAAAATCAAACAAAAATTCACAAAGTCATTGATGTAAGCCGTTTGTCAATCGGATAATTAATAAACGAGATTCAATCATTCAAAGTTTTTGTTTTGTGATGAAAATTTATGTAATACCAATTTTCACCTATGATTTTTAACTTCTATATGGATTATGTAGGTGTTTATAGGGCTGTCTTCAGCTGGGTCAAGTGGCTACTTGACTTTTTAAAGAAAACGTATAATAAAACATTAAAAATGAATACAGTTCAACAAAAATATTAGATACTTGGTGTTTGAGTCGTTTTGATGCCCTCCCCCTATCTGCAATACAATATAAATGTGTAATGCGCGGGCTTGGGGGTGTCTACGTTCCCTTTGAATAATTTTACAGTTCAGAATAGAAATTGGAAACTCGCCCCTTAAACAAACGGAGGGAATAACGCACCCCTTAAAAAAGAAATTATTTTTTATGTATTTTATCCCTGAAGAAAGATGTTCTGACTTGGCAATGAAATTGAATGCGGGGGAGTAAAAAGCAGAGAAATAGCCTGGTGTGTGGCATGTATGGGAAGAATTATGAGTGTGAGTTCTATCCTCTATGTCTACTACTTGGAGAAATTGCGCGATGGTTAGTTAGTGAACTTTCTGTTTATAAAAAATCCATGTACTTAAATTTTTTTATTTTACATCTGATTTTTATTATTTTTCTCCATTTTATTATTTTCGTATTATAATATTTTCCTTTTCCTTTTTTCCTTTTCCTTTTCCTTTTCCTTTTCCCTTTTTCCTTTTCTTTTTTTTCCTTTTCCTTTTCCTTTTTTTCCTTTTCCTTTTCCTTTTCCTTTTCCTTTTCCTTTTCCTTTTCCTTTTCCTTTTCTTTTTTCCTTTTCCTTTTCCTTTTCCTTTTCCTTTTCCTTTTCCGTTTCCTTTTCCTTCTCATTTTCATTTTTTCTCTCACGAATGGATATTGTAATTCATCATAAACATCAAGAAGCGGTTAAAGAATAAATTAATTATTTTTATCGGAATTTAAAAAAATCAAATAACAATGCAATTTCTGTACAAAATATGTCACGACCCCTCTTTAAATTATGTATTTCAACCGTTAAAAACGCAACACCCATGGGTTTAAATCCAGAATTAAAAACTTTTGGCTGTCTGTAAAATCGGTTTACGGACGATAATTTTAACTGATAACGTCATAAAAAAACATTGCTGAAAAATAGCATACTTTTATGAATTAAATTGAATTATTATTACTGAATTATCATTATTTTGTATAATACAAAGCAGGGGTTATAGAAAATTACATTTTTTTTCATAAATATTTACATTTTTTGTGCTGCTGCTGCTGTCTCCCTTCTACTCGGACGCATCGGCCGATGGAAGTGGAAGAAAGATAGATGCGTCACAAACCGAACGCTTAGGCCGATCGTGCCTCTCTATCGCTTGTTCCGCGCTGTCGCTTGCACACTCGCTCAGGCGGAACGTGACAATGAGTCATGCTTTTTCGTGTGTGCAGCCGGTGTTCATGGATTTATTAGACGTTATCACGTCAATAATATAAAGACAATCAATAGATCTAAGACATGTTATCAGAACAATTTAATGTACAAAGGATTCAAAACATATAGTGAACTCCCGGAGACCGTCAAACAAGTAAACGAAATAAATGAATTTAGGAGACAACTCTGTAATAAAATAATAATACAAATACCACGAACCGTGTCCCACGATGAGACCGCGCGAAACTCCCGTGGGGGGATTGTTCATGGTTATTCTGAAAAAAAATCCTTTTAAAGTTTTTTGATCGGGCATTTCCAATAATTAATTTTAAAAAAGTATTCATAAAAAGCGACGAGTGTAATACTGGCTTCTGTCTGTAGTGCTAGCGGCGGCGAGGGTGGCGGTGGGCGGGGAGGAGTGGGGGTCCGCTCTGGTACGCTTGTACGGACATTCAAAATTCGAGTTTCATATCTGAATCTTTAGTTTAAGTTTCAAAAATTTGTGATTTCTTCGCGCTTATTGGTGCAGGTCACGTGGTGTGAGCCAGTTCAAAAATTTACCGGTATTACACGCGTGAATTTTTATTCATATTTTAAAATTTTTTTTTAAGAAATTAGAATTGAGTTTTTTGAAAAACTTTATTGTATTTTTTTCTCAGAATATCATGAATAATCACCCTCTGGAGTTTCGCGGTCTCATCGTGGGACACGGTGTATAAGAACTTTTAAACAACTTATTGAGCGTGTTCAAATACTTGTACACAAATCTGGATTTTATCCCAAGACGGGAGTAGGTATATATTTCATTTTATTATCCCCTACAGAGATGAGGTAAAATTTTTTCGAATTCAGAAATTATGAATATTCGAGCGTTTTACAGGGCTTATGACCTTCATGGCTGGTTAAGTGGCCACTTTATACAGGTATACAAGTAGTAGTCTACAACATTCCCCATTCCGCTTATTAGCGAATATCCACACCAGGTAACATTTTTGATTTTGTATATATGTTACAAATCGAGAATCATCCACCAGCGAGTTGAAAGCTCCATCTATGCATTGATATTGAAGTAAAATAAATTGCAGAGTCATCTGCAGGCGATTACGAGTACTTAATTGAATTCGTCAGAAGAGTCTTAACTACAAAAATAAAGTGATTTGCCAATAAATACCTAACTTCAATATCAACGCATAGCAAAATAGTTCCTGGTGTGGATATTCGCTAATAAGCGGAAGGGAATGTTGGAAAGTGCCACTTAACCCAGCCAATGGAAAGACATAAGCCCTGTAAACGCTCGAACATGCATATTCCTGAATTTAAAAAAATCTACCTCATCTCTGTAGGGATATAAAATGAAAAATAGAACTTTAAAATGTAATTTTATTAATAATTATTATTAAAGTATACTTGTGAGATTAAATAATATATGTAAACAATAAACAATAAAATATATATTCAACGATTGCCTAAAAACTATCTTCCTTTTCGAAGGCTCAATCCTGTAGATTTGATTGTATTTGTTTAAAAATTATCTTTAAGTCGATAAAAATAGATGTCTTAAAAAGAAGGCTTTGTTCCGAAGGTTCCTATTGGATGAAAAAAACCACGCCTCTGGAATTTCCACGAATAGGAGGAGAGAATTCGTAATTTCAACTTATCTATATTCTACGTTCGGCGTTTAAATTATGGCGGTCAACCGGCGCTCATAAGCGACAAAAATCGAATTAGGAATCGATGAAAAATATTACAAAATCTTTAATTGATAGTCCGCCTTGTAGCATAGTGGTAGCGCATTTGGCTACCGTGCATGAGGTCGCTGGTTCGAATCCCATCCCGGGTCAACATGAAATATTTATTTACATGAATTAAAAGTTATTAGTGTCTTTAAGAATTTTAAATTTAAACTAAAAAAACACATTTATTTCAAACAACTATAATCACTATCTTTTGCTTACTTAATTGTTTATTTTGCATATCTAGTACCTAGATTTATTTTTTAATTTACCTTACTACGATTACTACTTATATTATACCTTGTTGTACTACTTATATTTACTACTTACTATTATACCTTATACTACCTATATTTACCTTACTATGATTACTACTTATATTATGTATTTTTTAGCGTAACCTCCCTCACCAAGCACAAGAGCTTGTCTTTTTTATTGGTGAGGTATAGCGTCATGATTATATTGTATAATTATTGTTATATTAAGCTTTGTAAATTCGATAATGTATTAAATAAATAAATATAAATAAAAAAAATAAAAAAAAGGATTTTTCTTATTAACATTTCATGTGTGCTACCTTGGACTGGTACTGAAGCGCATGATTGATCATCCTACCTTCATGTATAAAAAATGATCAAGATACACTGCACTTGGTGTACCAATGCAGTGCCCTATGCACCATTGGGTGCGGATAAGGGAAAGTAGTAGTAGTAGAAAAAAGCATATGCATTTTTTTTTTCTGTGTTTGTACAATTACTACTTTATCTGAACCCAATGGTGCATATGGCACTAGATACAGCAAGTTAAGTGATCTTGGTCATTTTACTATCTGAAGGCAACACGATCAGTGTTACGCTTCAGTAACACCAGCCCAAGGTATTACACATAAAACATTAATAAAATAATCACTTTTTTTTTACAAAAATGTCGCTATATAAGTAAGCCGATTATTATTATTATATTTTTTGTCCATAACATACAATCAATAAATAAAATTCAAGTAAATAAAATTAGATACATTAATAGTACATCAATCGGAAGTGAACTAAGAATTTGTTCAAAAAATTAGGCTATTTTTGTCTTCCTTCAATAGTCATCAAATAATTGCTAGGAAACGTCCCAAGGTGTACACATGTCGAAATCAGAGCAGAGTGCAAGGCTGAGATAAGCATTATCCACAAAATTAAGGTCTTTTACGATGGTTTGGTCATGTGGAGCGAATGAGTGATGAAAGAACGGCTAAAAGAAGTTTAAATGCAAGTGTGCCTGGATGTAGAAGCCGCGGAAGGCCGACAAAGACAACCTGGCGTGACCAAGTATGACAAGTACTTAGACAAGTGAAATGTCGGAATAATCGGCGTATGTGCATGAGAAGATGTATGAATGTAGTGGAAGCAAAGGAAGTATGTCAGGACAGAGTGGTGTGGCGTTCTATCCTCTCTGCCTACCCCTACGGGGAAATGGCGTGATGGTTAGTTAGTTAGTTGCATTATTATTGCCTCGCTTATAATAATAATAATAATAATAATAATAATAGCTTTTTGAACAACATTTTGAATGAATACAAATACTTGTAGACAAATTACTGGATTATACCCATGCTGGGCTGATAATAATAATAATAGCGTTTATTCCAGCATAACTAAGCAGTAAGTGCAATACTTAGTTAGCCATAGCATAGGTAGAATACAATACATATATATTTCATAACTTTAACTAATCATTAATTACAATAAAAATAATAAAACTAAAAATAAGAGTTGTAATTTTAAGAAAAGAAAAACAAAAGTCAGTTCACTGGTGTTTGGACACACAACATTACACTCCAATGCTGCCACATGTCCAATTCCCATCTGTGTTGCACAAGCTGTTGTGCTGATGATGAGGTTGGAGCTTTTCATCAGCCTCTCCCGAAAGTCTCAGTAGCCCATCCCAGTGTGGTATACGTGCTGTAGCAAACATACCACTCGCGCTAATTTCATCTATCTAGGTATCTAGGTAATTTATAAAGTACAAGGGCCAATTGTTTGATCAGAAGTAAAAATTACGTCTTACTTTAGTTAAAAACAGCCGTGGGTAAGAGTATAAGTACAAGTTACTTCAGAATGGGTTGTTTGACATCGGTGTTTACTCAAATTCTCTGGTTAATCGCGTTCCAAAACTAAACAATGCAAATTTCTATGGAATGACACAAATTTCATCGTTTTTTCTATGACACAAATGTCACATTGATAGGTTGTGCGTAGCGTCTCGAGCGATCAGCTGTTAGATGGCCGCCATTTTTTTAACTTATACTTTTACTTATACCCTCCAATATCGGCGGCTTATTTTTTAACCAATGAGTATACATTTTGACCGCCGGCTAGGAATAACTTGTCAGTATTTTTGCAAAACTTTTATTTAACTTATATATACCACTGATAGGCCCTAAGCAACCCTCGTTAATGTTGTTTTTAAATCTTCCAGAAGCGCCCTTAACTTTCTGATTAAAAACAGCTTTACTAATTGGGGTAGTTGAATGATTAATGCCTTCCAAACAACTCAAAATTAAAATGACTTGCGTTTTAGCAATAGGGAAATAACAAGTATTACAAAAACCGGTGGAAAAATATATAAAATTAATTAATATTAAAATCAATATAGATGTTGTAAAAACGATGTTTTTATTCATAATTTTCGATACAAAATGGTTGAAAAATAGCCCTTCAAGAAAACGCAATACTATTTGTCGTGGCCCCTGTGACGTCATAATTCGGTCTCGCTCCTATGTCACACATTTTGACGTGATAACGTCTAATAAATCGATGGACGCCGGCTGCACACACAAAAAAGCATGACTCATTGTCACGTTCCGCCTGAGCCGAGTGTGCAAGCGAGAGCGCGGAACAAGCGATAGAGAGGCACGATCGGCCTAAGCGTTTGTGACGCATCTATCTCTCTTGCACTCCACCGGCCGATGCGTCCGAGTAGAAGGGAGACAGCAGCGGCACACAAGAAGAAAAAACAACAAAAATGTTAATTTATGAAAAAAATTGTAATTTTCAATTAACTCCTGCTTTGTATTATACAAAATAATGATAATTTAGTAATAATAATTCAATTCAATTCATAAAAGTATGCTATTTTTCATCAATGTTTTCTTATGACGTTATCACGTAAAATTATCGTCCGTAAACCGACTTTACAGACAGTCAAAAGTTTTTAGTTTCATAGTAAACGTCAAGGGCTACATGAATAGTGACGTAAAAGGGGCGTGGCCAACGCTTACTAGTTTTTTTCACGGTAATTTGAAATTGAAAACTTAAAAGTAATTTGAAAAAAAATATTTTAACAGGAAAGTGTTTCTATGACGAATCAATTGAAATATTTGTAAAATAAACAACCTGATTTTTTCCTGTTCTTACCGGCGGCCTAAAATTAAGAATAATTAATGTTGTTTACTACTACTATTTATTTATTTATTATTTCGACGCCTCCTACGTATAATATCGTAACCCACAAATCGTCGATTTTGAGTTTTTGGTGGATTTCGTCTGTAATTAACTATATCTTTAATTCTAAGGGCTATTTTGGGGCGTATTTTGTCGTATCTACAACCAATGCAAATTAACGAAAATATTTTTAAATGCTCCTCCTGTAAAATCGCATTTTGTGGGTTACGATATTATACGTAGGAAGCGTCGATTTGGACAATTTATAAAGCGCTGTTTTTGCGAAAAATAGCCTTAAGAGCGCTGTAAAGAAAGAGGCTAGATCTCAACCCATCCTGCAGCTACCAAGCGCATGGACGGCTGGGGAATTCTAGCCCCTGATTAGAAATTCAAACAGATTTTTACTATAAGTTAGAAAATTCTACATATTTTTTATATATTTTTTTAATGCATTCCTCTCTAGGAACCCCGTAATATTGTGTTTTTTATTATGTGATAGTTGTTTCGCGTTTTCAGAGAAATTTCTAAGTTGAATTGATCTGATGAAGCAAAACGGCCATCACAGAACGAAAAATTTATGTAAATAGTACTAGGAATTTATAATTTATTTACCTTTAAAAAAAAACATGGAATGAACCAAATTACTAAAAAAACATGGAATGAACAAAATAACTAAAAAAAAACATGGAATGAACCGAATGAACTAAATAACAAAAAAAACATAGAAACAAAATACAATACTAAAAAACATGGAATGAACTAAATATCTATAAAAAAAAAAATATAAAAAAACTAAATAACCAAAAAAAGCATGGAATGAACTAAATAACTTTTTAAAAATATGGAATGAAATTAATAACTAAAAAGAACACGGAATGAACTAAAAAAAAAACAAGGATTGAACCAGAAAAAATACATGGATTTAACAAAATAACTATAAAAACATGGAATGAACTAAATAACTAAAAGAAACATGAATTGAACTAATTAACTAAAAAAACAAGGATTTAACATAAAAAATAAATGGAATTAACTAAATAACTTTAACGAGCGGAGGCTATTATATTTTTTTTTCAATTAAAAAAACTAAATAACTAAAAAAAGCATGGAATGAGCTAAATAACTAAAAAAAACATGGATTTAACTAAACAACTTTAAAAAAAAAGTGCAATGAATTAAATATCATCAACTGAATAAATAATTGACCTCAGAATATTACATAGAAAGCCTGTAGGTACTGACATTCCATCAAGATAGAAGCTTTATTATAAAATGATATGCGTCTATCTATGAGGAGGCGTGTACGAATAGAACCAACCCCCAAATCCAAATCAGTAGTACCGCATAGCTTCAGGCGTCCGGACGCCGGCACAGGGTCGCGTCGCGACGCCAGAATATAACGACGCCGGTTTGTTGACATCAACAGTCGAGAATATGATGTCAACAAGTGTTTTTGACTGACCTACGACATTAAGGTTTCGTTGTATTTATATTATATAGTGTTTAAGTATATTTAAGGGCTTTATAAAAAAATACTGTTAAATTTAATGCGAATTTTTAATTATTACATTATATAATCCATTTTTTTTTATCCGCCTTTTGGTTTAGTAGTTAAACGTTAGATTACCGTGCATGAGTTCGCGGGTTCTATTCCCGACGGGGTCAATAAACATGGTGTATGAAAACTCGATGTACAAGCGGAAATCCAGAGAATCTACATCACATTTGGAGTCGATTTTGTAGATTTATTTTTTTATTTGACCCATAGTTTTCGAAAAAATTGAGAGCGAAGTTGATTTTTACTTCGATAATTTTTTGCAAATTGTTTTAAAATATCATGTATTTGGTCAAATGAATACTATCCATAATTAAAACAAAATAAAAAAAAGCATTTTAATGACTGCAAATTTTACTTGATTTGCGGTACTAACGAAAGTTTTAATTCAAGTGTGCCTGGATGTAGAAGCCGAGGGAGGCCGAGAAGACATGGCATGACCAAGTACGACACGTACTTGAATGTGAAAAGTTTACATTTTACATTTTTTTAAGTTTCAGTTTACATTTTTTATCCGCCTTTTGGTGTAGTAGTTAAACGTTAGATTACCGTGCATGAGTTCGCGGGTTCTATTTCCGACGGGGTCAATATACATGGTGTATGAAAACTCGATGTACAAGCGGAAATCCAGAGAATCTACATCATATTTGGAGTCGATTTTGTAGTTTTTTTATTTTATTTGACCCATAGTTTTCGATAAAATTGAGTACGAAGTTGATTTTCACTTCGATAATTTTTTGCAAATTGTTTTAAAATATCATGTATTTGGTCAAATGAATACTATCCATAATTAAAACAAAATCAAAAAAAGCATTTTAATGACTGCAATTTTACTTGATTTGCGGTACTAACGAAAGTTTAAATTCAAGTGTGCCTGGATGTAGAAGCCGAGGGAGGCCGAGAAAGACATGGCATGACCAAGTACGACAAGTACTTGAATGCGAAAAGTCGGAATAATCGGCGTATGTGCATGAGAAGATGTATGAATGTAGAGAGGAAGCAAAGGAAGCATGTCAGGACAGAGTGGTATGGCGTTCTATCTCTCTACCTACCCCTGAGGGGAAATGGCGTGATGGTTAGTTAGTTAGCATATTTCAGGTCCCGAAATACCTATTTTTGTTTATTATGCGTTGCATAAACCCAACTCGTTTTGGTTCTGTTGTTTTATTTTTATTTAGTAACAGCTGTTTCGCCTCTTCAGGGCGCTACGCCACAGTCTGACCTGTGTGTGCCCTGACAGAGCAAAACGGATCACAATTACAGATTGTTTAATCTAGCGGTAGACTAATGGCGCATCCTGGGAATTTGAATGTGAGATTTTAAAAAGATCGATTTAATTGAGATCGAAATTGACTAGGACTCTAAATGGTGCGATTCCAGGAGCTCAATCACAGATAACTATCGACATAGTTAAAAACGTGCTAACCACGTGCTAACGCTAACGATTTGACCGATCACAAAGAACATACGTTCCATACCACGTTCGCCGAGCCGCCCGAGCGAGGAGCCGATGCACGCGATATCGCGGCCGTACGTCAAACGTCAAATCAACGCGCTTGTCGGATTGTTTATTATGTCGACTGCCTTTCTCAATATTTGGCTTGCCGAAGACCGGCTAAATGCAATACGGCACTCGAGAAAGATTGAATGAAGATATGTGCGAATAAGATGTATCTCGGGAAATGGCTCGCGACTAGAAGCGATCCCGATCGACAACTTTTAACGCGTGTTCCATTGTGATCGCGAAAACGTTAAATTCCATGGGTAAGGAAATCCATGGGTAAGAAATCGTTATCACGTCGCTTATTACCGAGTCGATAGTGATCTGTGATCGAGCTACTGGCAGAGGGGACAGCCGCTGTAGAAGCACGATCGCCAAACTTGGTGTTAGGACTTGACCAAAGTCTTCCTCTGGTTGAATCGAGTGCTGATCCTAGAGTTGACTGTCTAGGGCTTCTGTTCTCTGCAATGCAAAGGTCTGATAGATATTATGTAGGTCTATGTATGTTAAACACAATATACAATAGTGTGGCCCATATTATATATTAAAAATTTCAAAACTAGTTTACATGTCTGGGCACCCACTAATTTTTTATATCAGGTAAAACAAGTATTCAGGTAAAGTTTGAAGCTAATATTCTAATTGGAAGACAGTGCTCAAAGGTATGTAATATTAAGAAGAAATATGAAAAAATCTGGCATTTCGAGGGTTGTTCTAAATGAAGTACAACTACCTGGGAAGTAGTAAAGTATAATATTGATGATGAATGGTAGCTGATTAAATCTAGATATTGGTTCTAAATCTTTGACACCTATCAAGAATATAGAGTCCGCTTGACGTGTTATAGTAGATGACAAAGCCATATTTTCACAAAAAGTCCAAAATAATCACTTGAATAAAAGCACTCCTCACAAACAACCATAGGTAGTTATAATTTTTTCAACTCTTTAACACATTTTTCTTGGTATTTCATTCACGAAAAAATCTTTTTTTTAATTTTTTACATGGTAAAATTACAAAAATTTTAAAACCTTAGAGACGTTGAGCATAGCCCTTTACTCCACCTAGGACATTGAAATTTTAGCACTTAACTACTATCAACTAAAGTAAAAAACTTAGCGGGTGCCCTGAGGTGTAGGGGAAATTAAACATTTTTGGGTTACCATAATATACATAATGCAACAAAACTTCAGTACAACCCGAAAACTGGTGAATCTACATCATATTTGGAGTCGAATGTGGAATAATATGACTTTTGAATCTAGGTTAAAAAATTTAAAAAATCTATTTCATTTTTATATCCCTACATATATATATATATATATATATATATTCGAGGTCGAATATCCTTTTTCCTGAATAAGAAAATCTACGTCATCTGTTGGGATATAAAATGAAATATATACCTACTCCCGTCTTGGGATAAAATCCAGATTTGTGTACAAGTATTTGAACACGCCCAAAATGTTGTAAAAAAAATCTCTTCATAAAGGCTTTGAGAAAAACTGCAGATTTAGTAAAATTGCAAGAATTCTTATAAAAATGCGTTTTTTACCTTCTGCCCTAGTTCTGGAATGTTCAATGAACCATTTCATAAATATTGCAGGAGACGCTTTATTTTTGTTTTAACAGATAGATCCTTAATGATTCACAACTTTGGTAATTTCGTTTCGTATATATTAATGCCCGCTGTATACGGGACAGTTTCTTGTTCAGAAAACTACACAGTTTCTTGTTCAGAAAACTGTGCAGTCTGTCAAACTTCTGTCAAAAGACACGCTAAATATGTGTATTTTTGAAATTATCGTATGTTTGCTCTCAGGAAATTGTATATTTAGCTAATAATGTTAATATGTTATTGGTTTTTTACGTATTTAAAAGCATACAATAAACCAATGTCTACTTAAACGTTTACATAAAAAACATTAACTGTCATGTCAGCTTAAATCTGACATAAGCACGCAGTTTTTTTAAACAGTTTTCGTTGTATACGGGACCGTTTTCAGACTGCATAGAAAACTGCGCAGAAAACTGTCCCCGTATATAGCGGGCTTAAGACATAATGTATACGAAATCACAAAATTACCGAAATCGCGAATCATTTAGGATCCACCTGTAAAAACAAAAATAAAGCGTCTCCTGCAAACTTTATGAAATGGTTCATTGAACATACAAGAACTAATGTAGCGAATTTGTTTTTTTTATGAATAGTATTAATTTGACAACAATTTGTAAAAATTTATCGGGAAAAAAATAAGCTTCGTTATCAATTTTTTCGAAAACCATTGGTCAAATCAAAAAATTTTACTCACAAAATCGACTCCAAATATGATGTAGATTCACTGGTTTTCCGCTTGTACATCGAGTTTGTTACACGGTAAAAAAAAAAAATTGTTTTTATAAAAATAAGTGAAAGAGTACTTGGATGTTTTTTTGGCAATCAGGAGCTCTCAGGAGGCATTTGAAAAATATAGCCCTGCAAAAACAAAGAATCATTTTAAATCAATAATAATATTATCAACACCAACCTCATATTTATAATGACGTGTACTTATCACAAAAGTCAGATCAATTATTTTCACTGTAAGACTCCATTAAATCGTCTTGAATCATTAATTTCCATTAACTCCTGAAGATAAAGGGGTGAATATTACAGTAAAACAGACATTCCTACGAGGGGGCTGTTTAAGCAGTCGGCCGATGGTTTAGTTTGAAGGCAATCGTATGGCCTATCAAACTCATTAATCTGCCAATACCGTGTGCCAATAAAATGATCAAGATACTCTGCATTCGGTATATCAATGCAGTGCCCTATGCACCTTTGCGTGAGACGAGAAGTAAGATAGGAAGTATGGCTAGTGAAATCCATAGTGGCAAATAAGAACTTATCGAAAGAAGCAAAATTGGCAGTACACAACGGAGTTCTGGTACCAACCCTTATGTATGGTGGTGAAGCGTGGTGTTGGAAAAATAAGGATGAAAGTAGAATGCTGTTGAAATGCGATCTATGTGTGGTAAGACTATTTATGATAGGTGTACAAATGTCCAAATTAGAGCAGAGCGCAAGGCTGAGATAAGCATTATCCACAAAATGAAGAAAGGGCTTTTACGATGGTTCGGTCATGTGGAGCGAATGAGTGATGAAAGAACGGCTAAAAGAAGTTTAATTGCAAGTGTGCCTGGATGTAGAAGCCGCGGAAGGCCGTGAAAGACATGGCTTGACCAAGTACGTCAAGTACTTTAAAGTGGTCATGTTAAAAGTCGGAATAATCGGCGTATGTGCATGAGAAGATGTATGAATGTAGAGGAAGCAAAGGAAGTCTGTCAGAACAGAGTGGTATGGCGTTCTATCCTATCTGCCTACCCTTACGGAGAAATGGCGTGATGTTTAGTTAGTTAGTTACTTGGTGAATTTTTGTACCTTTTTCTAAATTGTATTTGAATTTTTGATTAAACGGTGATTCAGAAAATGTATGCAACAGAACGCAGTGAAAACTATTTGTTTAATAAGTGATAAATAAACATCAAGTTGGAGAAGCGAACTTCTCAAAGCCCTGGGTTCACACCCAGAGGCTTTCCAGGCACCCTTGGACCCCACAAACCCTTAAAAACCAACACTGTTAGAGTACAGCCTTATTTCAATAATAGGCCTTTAAGTTCTGAACAAAATTTCATAAAAAAATATAGTGAGAGTGGTGTAGAAAAGATTGCCGTAGAAGAATCTTTTTTAAAAAACGTTTGTGCAAAAAGTGAGAAAGACATTAGAAACATTGAGAAATGTATTTTAACTGATTCTGATGATATGTCAGATGACGATGTAGATGATTCTGGAAATAATTACAATTGTGAAGGCTTTAACAATGTCAGATTTAGTTCAAAACCTGTACTCATAGAGATGAATAAAAATCGACGAAATGGACCTCTATTAGAAACGCCTAAATTTCCTGCTTTCCCCATAGAGTATTCAAATGATCCTAAAGTGGGCGAAAAGTGTAACAGGAGAGAGAGATTAGCAGCGCAGACGTCTGAAAATTGTCGATTTCCGGCCGGAAATGAAAAATCCAGAGTTGCACTTCCGCCTACCGGGAAAGGCTGTAATTCAAATTGCACTGAGAGGAATCTAGAAATAACAAAGTGCTGTTCAAAGAACTGTTGCTGCAAAAGCAGACAGTCAAATTCACCGCTAAAATGTGGCGAGTCTGAAAATTTGACTTGTAGACGCAGACAAAATTTGTTTACAAGTGTGAAACATCCTATTTGTTATTCAAATGCTATGAACTGTAGTCCTACGTTGATTATCCCTCAAAAAAGCGGCTGTTCTACTGTTTTAGGCCCAGGTTTTATCCAAAATACCGGCTTCCAAAACCAACAAATACTCAATCAAAATTCGGCGCACAATTCTAAATATTGTCTGGTCCACAAAGAAAGTGATTCAAAGGTGTGTAAAGTGCATTGTATTGAAACTAAAACTGATGACAATAACGCGTGCTGTAAGAATTGTAAGAAAAATACTCAAAAACGTGTTGATTGTTCTGAAAATCATGATAAAAGCCAATCTAAAACCAACGGAAATGATTCAGATAAAGGTAGAATTGACAGCTGTGATTTAGAAGATCGCGATGATATCGAACAAGAAGAAGAAACTTGCGAAGTGAATAGTGCAGAAGCAAGACAAACTTGTAACTGTAAGAGAGAGGCTGTGGTTTTGCCACCAGTTGGCATGGTGTTGACACCAGGAGTTCCTGTGCCTTGGCAGAATCAGCCAATCTGGAATATAGTCCCAGCACAAAACGTGGGAAGAATCGCAGGAGACAAAGTAAGTAACCTTTTGAAAAATATTAGATTTTTTGTACATGCAGTACTTTGTATATCTGGGAAGCATGTTCACTAGGGATGGAAATATGGACAAGGACATTGAAAGGAGGGTTAGTGCCGGTAACAGAGTTAATGGTGCCTTAAAGTCGGTCGTATCTAATAAGTGCTTATCAAAAGAGGCTAAATTGGCAGTGCATAATGGAGTTCTGGTACCAACCCTTATGTATGGAAGTGAAGTATGGAGTTGGAAAAATAAGGATGAAAGTAGGTTGACTGCAGTTGAAATGCGATCTATGTGTGGTAAGACTATGTATGATAGGTGTACAAATGTCCAAATTAGAGCAGAGTGCAAGGCTGAGATAAGCATTATCGACAAAATTAAGAAAGGTATTTTACGTTGGTTCGGTCATGTAGAGCGAATGGATGATGAAAGAACGGCTAAAAAATATTTGATGCGACTGTGCCTGGATGTGGAAGTCGAGGAAGGCCGTGAAATACATGGCATGATCAAGTAAAACAAGTGCTTGAAAGTGGACGTGTAAGAAGTCGGAATAATCGACGTGCTTGCATGAGGAGATGTATGAATGTGGAGGAAGCAAGAGAAGTATGCCAGGACGGAGTGGTGTGGCGTTCTATCCTCTCTGCCTACCCCTTCGGGAAAATGGCGGACGGTTAGTTAGTTACTTGCAACAATTATTTCACAGTGTACAATTTTTTTATTTTTTATTAATATTTCACATGTTTTCGTTTATTGCCACAATAGTTAATTAGATAGAAAGATGGCGACTCGCTCAGCAGCGACCCATGACAGTGATCTGGCCCCGACTCACTAGATAATCCGTGTCGAATCAGGGCATCTTCAGTACAGCACTGTATACTACAGAACATCTACAGATCAATATATGAGAAACAATTCTTGGCATTCATGTAATTTTTAGGAGAAAAAGAAAACGGCAAAAAAACATAAAATAAAAACACAAAAAAAGTAGAAAAATTTTTCATGGGGTAGATTATTATATTGGGATTGATGAACTTCGTTCAAGGCTTTAAGTAAATCTATTGGATCAAGGTTCTCTAAGATTTAAGGCTGTTGCTATAAATCTTAGAGAACCTAAGATTTAAGGCTGTTGCTAAGCGATCTCTCAGGCGAATGTGTGTAGAGAAAAAAAATCATGTGTGATAGGTGGCCTAGTGTCGAAATTAGAACAGAATGCAAGGTTGAGATAAGCGTGCGAGGAAAGAACAGCTACTTTGATTTACAGTGCGAGTGTGTCTGGGTGTAGAAGTCGAGCAAGGCCGAGAAAGACATGGCATGATTAAGTACAACAAATACTTGAATGTGGTCATGTGAAAATGTGCGTTATCTGTAACCTAACATACTACCACTATACTCCCTTATTCTTACCGAATGGTGCATAGGGAACTGCCCCGGTATACCAAGTGCAGTGTATCCTGATTATTTTTTAACATGAAGTTAAGATGATCAGTCATACGCTTCAGTACCTGTCCAAGGTATTAGTTGCAATTTTAATATTAAAATCAGATGTAAATATATATTTCAATCGAACCCGCAACCTCGCGCACGGTAGCCAAATGCTCTACCACCGTGCTACGAGGCGAGGTATATTACTCGCACACAAATACAAGGTGGTTAGAAATCCCAAGCCTGTCCAAATATTTATACGCGTGTTCAAATCATCTCCCACCCTTTGACAAACAGTCTATTCAAATTTGGAACGTGACGCTCTGACGCGCGATTCCCGCCAAAAATAATATTATTCATTAATCTATGGAAATTCTCATCTAACTATATGCAAACATTCCTCACACCGTTTTGCCATCTCACTCCAAGATACTTTAAACTCAAATGAAGAAACGAGACGGGACGGCTTATTGATATTCTATCTTTTTAGAAAGTCAAGGAATGAATCCCTGTTTTCTAAAGTAATTTTTTTCTATAAACTTACTATTTAACTAAACAAAAAAAATATATTTATATTTTTTTATAAGTTATTGATGAAGATACAATTTTTTAAAGTTGCACATTTCAAATACCGCGCCAAATACCACTATGTACTAACTGCGTCATTTTTGCAGGAGTGACGTCATAAAACGGGTTGTTTAAGGCCATGGTATTTCTCCAGCCAGTAACAAAACTTTCAAAAATCTATGCAAACTGACGCGGGAAGCACAGATAAAATATACCGTCGACTCAACTGTCATATACTGTTAACAGCTGTTCTAGGTAGACTGAATGGCGGCCATCTTTTTTGCAATAGAAGCTTGTATGTAGATTGTTGTTCCATATTAAAAATGCCATGGAACGCGGCTACGGGGGTTTGAAAACGGAAACCGGAAACACTACACTTAGATACAAGGAGTGACGTCATTGTTTAAGATTTTGAAATGAATGCTATTTTTCAACATTTTTAATTAATTTTTGCGTGCTTTTTTGGGATATTTCATCCCACTTCAAAATTTTTAAATATTCGCGTCTACACGAAAGCATTTTTAAAATTCAATTCCGGGTAGCAGTGGATTTCCTCATTAACACGACGACGCAGTGTTTCAGATACTACTTAGGTGTTCATATAACTGAAGATGGCAGCACGTACAAGGAACTCGCAATCCGCCCAGGAATTGCTGGAGCAACCTTCAACAAGATGCGTGCTGTCTGGAATTCTGGTTTATCATCATTATTATCGGCCGCCAGCCCCGTGCATCCTCCCAAGTCAAGTCCACGTCCCGCAGCCCTGGCGCAAACTGCCGACGAATTGTCAACAGTGGACGACTAGGACGCCGAGGACCTAATGCCTTTGTATAATAGGCAAGCATGGTGGCGGCTCTCGGGAGGCGTGCGTAGTATATGGGGAAACGCCTTCGCCGGATGACAGTAGATACCAAGGGTTGGGTTGCCTCACCTCTGTGTTCCTTACAAAGTCAAACCACCGCACACCTAATATTCTCCTAAGACAGCTATTCTCTGCAGTGAGAAGTCTGGTATGTTGGGCCCTGGTTAGGTGGCACGATACGCAGCCATAGAGGAGAACAGGTGTGATGCAGGCGGATTTTGTTTGAACCGAGTAAACATCCGATCTCCAGACAGCTTTCATACTGTTGAATGCGGCGCCCGCTACTTCAAACCGCACTACCAGTTCTCTGTGAACTCTGCCCTTTTCTGTCATGTACGCTCCCAGGTATTTTTCATTTTAATTCCAGTTTAAACTCGGTCAAAACAAAATGTCGACTCTTTAGCTCCTGTATTGTGCCGG
>JAGVSP010005153.1:0-21761 GCA_022494985.1 Micrasema minimum
AAGACATGGCTTGATCAAGTAAAACAAGTGGGCGTGTAAGAAGTCGGAATAATCGACGTGCGTGCATGAGAAGATTTTTGAATATGGAGGAAGCAAGAGAAGTATGCCAGGACAGAGTGGTGTGGCGTTCTATCCTCTCTGCCTACCCCTTCGGGGAAATGGCGTGATGGTTAGTTAGTTTAGTTATATGCATACGTATTATGCACCTTTAATTATTTTAAATATGCCATCGGGACTACGCATAGCATTTTACCCCGCTAGATACATATTTTTTTTATTTTTTATCTCCACCTGAGGGTTGAAACTCAAATACAGAACCTCCCCTTCCGACTGAAAAAAAACAAAAGAAATGCTTTCAAAATTTATTTTAAAGTAGAAAATTCTGTTCTTTTCGGGCGGTTCATGATTTAGCATGCAAAATGGTTTATTGTCGAGGGAAATACGAAAAGTGAAGAAAAATTATTGCGAAGATATCGGGCCTTTTGAATATTGAACTGCCCCCTTAAGTAGTAAGTGCTTGAAATATTAATGAGGTGTCGTGAAAATTGTGCTTTTTTTCAGCAATTGTTGTAAAAAAGATCGATTTTCCTTTTAATAAATTTATTTTAATTTAATTTTACTTTTTGTCACGATGGTTTTAACAACTCGAATATAACACTCTTTATAAAGACTGCTTCTACTATTGTCACTACTTTTTCTTATTCGCACCCAATGGTGCGTAGGGCACTGGTGCACTTATCTTAATCATTTGTTACATAAGGCAAGATGATCACTCTCACGCTTCAGCGACAGTCGAATGCGTATTTTGTAAAAAAACATATTACAATAGATATTTCTTGTTAACTCCGCGCTCCGTCGGGAATCGAATCCGCGACAACATGCGTGGTAGTCCAACGCGCTAACTACTATACTAAATCTAAACACTGCTAGCTAATGAAAAAATTTTTAAAAAAATTAAAAAAAAACTCGCATAGATACAATGAAGTTTGGAATGAGAAAGGATATTTAGGCGTTTACAGGATCATCACCGTTCATTGGCTGAGCTAAATGGCCACATGATGTAATTTATTTATTTTATTTATTTATTTAATATAAACGGTACTCAGTACCTTTACAATAATAAGTAAAATAATTAACAAAGTAACACAATAATACTAGGATTACAATATGTATAATAATAAAAATAATAATGATAATAATATTTATTATAATAAATATTGATGATGCAACAATCACATTAAAATTGCAATAAGTATATAAATATGATAAATAAAAATTACAATATATACGATAAATAACGAAAATAAAACCCGATAACTCTGATACATCATTAAAATTACAACATGCATGATAAAAAAAAATACAGTTAGTAGGTATGTATGAAAAATAAAGATTACAATATGCATGATAAATTTAATAATGAAAATAATAATAATACTGATACATGAACTACATGAAAATGTTAAATATGAATTATTAATTAAATATGAAAAATAAATAATTTTGTAAAAATTTAATAAGTAAAAAAAAAAATTGGATTAAAAATAAGAAATAAAAAATACAGTAAAAATGTAATACAACATTCCCAATTTCCCCTAATATCTTATATCCGGTTTACTTGTGTCCACTTTCAGATTCTCAAGAGCTTTTCTCATATGGGCTGATCAGCCCTAAAGATGGGTTAAACTTTTTCTGTTCCACAATAGGGTGTCAAAGATATCTAAGTGGGGGTAATATTTGTTATACACGGAACAGCTACGATAAATAAATGAGTTTTTAATATGATTATTTCTAGGCAATGGGTTATAAAATACATTTGATTGTCGAGTAAATCTGACAGGACAGTTGATGGAAATATTCTCCAGAAGATAAGGACTATTTATTTGATTTGATCTGCTCTCATTTACCGGACCCCCATTTACAGCTCATAGACCCCCCTGCTGACATGGACCCCTTGCAGGTCTTTGTCGACCCTCGGGGGTCAATATGGACCACTTTGGAAATAGCTGTCATAAATCATATTTCACCATCATAAATAAATTCCTATCCAATTGAGGGCTATTAAAGATCTAATATAAGTATATCCATTATTATTTCCAATTTAGGATAACCAGTAAATCACGAGTATAAGAATTCTCACCTCAGTCTCCCACGGGCCCATAAATTTGTCCCTCAGAACCTAGGGTGGGTATACAGCCTTCCTAAAGGGTTGATTGATTGATATTTGTTCGGAGAATATCCATCGGAGGGTAGTTAATGGATTTAATCAATATTTTCCGCCCACCCCTATGATTAGTTTAGAAATATTCAACGCGGAAGGAAGGGAATATGTATATCAAGATGAGAGGTAATAATCAATGCTACTACTACTACTTTTTCTTATTCGTACCCAATGGTGCATATGGAACTTCAATTGGTCATCTGTAAATATGAGTCCGTTGAACAATAAATGCTTACATTACATTAGAAAATAGAAGAATATTAAATGATTTGCTCTTTCTGTTCAAGTATTAAAATCTATGTTTGATTGTTGACAACTAACAAATTTAATAAGTATACGAGTGCCTGGTCGAGTTGCCCGTAGTAATGCACTATTTTACTGTAGCCAATCATCGACCAATTACAGTGCAAACTCACCGATACGAAGAATGCACGCACTGGCTTACAAGTATACTAACAATATTGATGTTTTCAACACAAATCTAGTGCATTTTAGGGAACAGTGTCAGGATGCCATCTCTAGCGGTAATGAATAGCTACCTACTGTGTAATAATTTTAAAACGTCTATGTAAACGCCCTATGGGCGTAAAAACAATAAAATAAAATTAATAAAATAAACAAATAAATAATATATTAAGAATGTCACTTCGAACAAGAATTCACTAAAAGGGGCGTTTCCATACAAATTTCATTTCATTAAATTTTTACGCTCCACTTTTTATTTTTAAATTCCAATAAACGAAACATGTGATGTAGACGTCTAGTGATGACATAGATGGGTGCCTCAAAATTTTTTAATTTACCCTACACCTCAGGGCACAAGTTTTTTACTTTAGTTGATAGTAGTTAAGTGCTAAAATTTCAATGTCCTAGGTGGAATAAAAAGCTATGCTCAACGTCTTCAAGGTTTTAAAAATTTTGTAATTTTCCCATATAAAAAAATTGTGAAAAAAATACCAAGAAAAATGTGTTAAAGAGTTGAAAAAATTAGAACTATCAATGGTTGTTTGTGAGGAGTGCTTTTATTTAAGTGATTATTTTGGACTTTTTGTGAAAATATGCCTTTGTCATCTACTATAACACGTCAAGCGGACTCTATATTCTTGATGGGTGTCAAAGATTTAGAACCAATATCTAGATTTAATAAGTTACCATTCATCATCAATATTATACTATGAAATAAACTAATTTACTACTTCCCAGGTAGTTGCACTTAATTTAGAACAACCCTTGAAATGCCAGATTTTTTCATATTTTTTATTAATATTGCATACCTTTGAGCACTGTCTTCCAATTAGAATATTAGCTTCAAACTTTACCTGAATACTTGTTCTACCACTGATAAAAAAATTAGTGGGTGCCCAGACATGTAAACTAGTTTCTACATTTTTTATATATATTATATTGGCCACAATAATGATGCTTATTGATGACGTAGTGAGTGACAAAGCGGGTAAAACGAGACACCTCAGACACGGTAGTATTTTTCAAGCACGTCACTTCTCTGAAATTCTTGTTCGAAGGCATTTCAGCCCAAATTTAATTTAACTCCCTCACCTTATCCATTACGTAAATTCCTTAGGCGGTGATTCTCCATAGCAATCCATCATTTCGGAACGAACAATAAAAATCTAGTCGTCTGCAAAAAATCTACGACGTCCTAATTTCTGAATACGCGATAAATCATATAATTTTTTATCTATGCGTGCTGGAAGTTGACACGCGATAAGTAATTTATTCGTTAAAGTTATCGTCAGGTATATCGTCAGACAAATTGTCGGTAAAATAATCGATATATTGTCATGCATATGGTACACATGTCCTATTTGAATTTCATTCGGACTGATATTCATAAGGCTTTTTTGGAAAGAAGATAATTTTTATTTAGTATTTAATAGTCATATTGATATTTTTAGTAAAAGTCGCATAAAATTTAGCAGAATTTTGAAAGTAGGTAGCTTCTTGAAATAAGTTGATAATATGTAATATTGTTATTATTTTATACTTTAACTATTTTTTATGCGTCCTTGTGTAAATAAAAAAAGCATGCTGGGTAATTCTGTAATTTGATGTACATAGATTGATATGAAATGGCTGATGTTCCAATTTTTTAAATTTTTAAATCTATTTAATTTATTATAAAGATGCATATAATTTATGGCCCAGCACTACCAAATAAGCAAAAGCCTGAGTATTGGGTAATTAATTGCAAATTGATCACCTTATTTGAAGGTACGCTTCAGTACCAGTCCAAGGTATCACACATGAAATATTTACATGAAAATCTCCAAGCTAGGTGAATTTTCTTTTTTCATACTGGTTTTGCCATTTATGATACTCTCTGGTGATAGGTAAGTTCGAATTATTTCGAAAATTTATTACCTACCTTCATCCATTCGATTATTTGTAGCTTAAATTTTTTGATTCAAATATTTTTTGACACCGCATCATTCTCGAAAATCCGCTCAGCGCAGCAACATTATCTCGAAACCTCGTGATCATCCATTCTTATCGTGAAATCCAATACCTGTTTTTTCTTAGTTCTTTTCTATCAAAATCCCCTCGTCATACTCGCCATCCATCTCCAAGCTTCCCAGTAACCAATTCCCGAATTCCCCTCGGTGAAAATGAATTATAGTGCACTGGTGTTCCCTCGGTTGAGTCTTTCCACGCCAGTTCAACGTGGTGTTTCCAGGGTATTCCAGGATACTTCGCCCTTCATGGTAGTCCTTCATTCGCCACCTCGTTCTTCGCCATTCCGATCCTCGTTCGGACGTTACAGTTAATTCACTTGGCGGAAGAGAGTTATAATCTTGGCGGAACCAAATACTATATTTTGTATTCTAATTATCTTTGATAATACATAAACAAAATTGAATTCAATATCAAACAACGTTTTGAACGTACCTTCATCCATTAAAGCAAAACCGATTAATTTGGTCACCTATTTTTTGACCATGCTGGGCTGAAAATCCGCTCAGCGCAGCAAAAACATTAATTGGAGAGACATCTTCAGGCGTCTTCTAGTAAGTAATTAAGTTCGAATGAACCTTACCTACACCAATAAAGTTAGATTGCCAAAAAATGCTTAGCTATCTTCTCAATAGATGTCAATAGAGTAAACAATATTCCCGATCTGTCGAAAAACCAACTCATTATGTGGATACTTCTGTACAAACTCAACATATATAGAAGTTTCAAAAATTTGTCAATATGGTTATCAGATGATAGGCGGAATGGGGTATGTTGTAAAACATCAAGTGGCCACTTAACCCAGCCAATGACAGGTTCATAAGCCCTGTAAGTCACCCAGATAACCCACATTCGTTTCCAGAAGTTTCTTTGTCTCTGTTTAAATCAATAATAACCAAATTCTATAAATTTATCTCTGTCTATTTTAACATAAAAATAAAATGAATTCAATAAACTACAGCGTTTTTACGTATACAAATAGTTTACAAATTACTGGATTTACCCATGCTGGGCTGATAAAAAGCAAAACAAAAACTTTGCTCTCAATCTCCAGTGAACGTAATTAAGTTGAGAATGACTTTACCTACACCAATAAAGTTAGATTGCCAAAAAAAAATGCTTAGCATCTTCTCAACAGATGTCAATAGACTAGAACCTATTAAAATCTGTCGAAAAACCAACTCTTAGTCATTACTTCTGTACAAACTCTACATATATAAACCAAAAAAATTTGTCATATATGGTTATACAGATGATCTCGCGGAATGGGAAAGTAACTAAACTATCTGTGGCCACTTAACCCAGCCAATGACAGGTCATATGCCCTTAAACACCTGAACTGAACCCACACTCGTTTTCGCGTAGAGTTTCTTTGTCTCTGTTGAAAAAATCAATAATATCTGAATTCACGGGTAAAAATTTTATTTTCTCCACTACGTAAACGTTTTTTTACATACAAAGCCTTAAAGTAAAATAAGCTAAAAATAATTACTGAAGTTTATTTTTAAATCCTAAACGGTCCAACTTTGCTCTCAATGTCCAGTGAACGATGCAAGTTGAGAATGACTTTTATTCTGAAATATAAAACTCCGTGAAATCTGAGCGTAGTTTAAATGAGTCCAAGCAAACTACAGCCTCTTAAAACTTCCTTTATTCAAGTTGTATTCATTACTTCACACTGGCTATACTTGAACCAAAAAAATATGCACCGTTTATACGAGGATATTCGCGGAAAAGTAACTAACTATCTGTCAGGCCATTTTCACAATCTTTAAGTCATTGGTTTATTAATGCACTTAGATATGAACTGAACCCAAAAAATGAATACGCGTATTTAGTATTTAATTAGCCGCCGGCCGGGTAAGACGTCCAGAAAACAATATTTTCAAAATGCCTTCCTGTGTCATGAAACCGTGTAAAAACCGTAAGTAAAATTTACAAAAAAGATAGTGTAATTTTCCACACGTAAACGCCATATTTGTCGACATAGCATCCCATAATTAAAGTAAAAAAACGAATCGCAAAAGAAGTATTAAGAAAAAAAAGTCATTTTAGATGGATCGTAAAATTCATAAACGCTCCTCATAAGGAACGGGTTAGTATTGTATACTGTTACTGCAAACCCATATATAGCCCATACCTTGCTTGCCGGCAGTCAAAGGGTTCTGATATCGACCCGTATAAGTGTATTGGTAAGATTTAAAGGTGCGGAATCTTCGTGTCATTACTTTTTATAAATAATTTACTTTGCAAGGCAGATCTAGGTGTATTAATAAATCAACGCGTAGAAAGAAAGCAGCAGCGTGCGGTGATATTTAAAAATGGTAACCGATTATACCTATACGAGTATGTACTTAATCATGTCAATGAATCCCGGCCTTCTCAACTTCGACACCCAGGCACACATTTATGATAAAAAATTTAGTCGGTTGCTGTCGATAAATTTAATGATAGCGTTGTGCGTTACGTTAGATTAAAATTCTAAACTGCCCCGACTTAATTCCTATTTTCTAAGAAGGTTTCATGCATGAGTTTATATCATTAAATTAAATAAATAATTTCATTTCATTTTCATTAAACCATATCCGCTCCCTTTGTGGAGCATATAGAATCCACAAACTGCCTCCAGGCCAGGCGATCGGCCGCCAGCTCCCGTGCGTCCTCCCAAGTCAAGTCCACGTCCCCGCAGCTCTGACGCAAACTGCCGACGAATTGTCAACAGTGGACGACCAGGACGCCGAGAACCTGATGCCTTGTAAAATAGGCAAGCATGGTTAAGGCTCTCGGGAGGCATACGTAGTATACGGCCTAGCCAGCCGAAACGCCTTCGCCGGATGACAGTAGATACCAAGGGTTGCTGTGTCCGTTGCCTCACCTCTGTGTTCCTTACAAAGTCAAACCACCAAAATATAAATCATATTTAAAGTAAATTATTCAAAAATAGTTTCGTGTATTTCATAAATTAGCAGTCAAGTACCTTTATCATAACTCATTTCTTAATTAAAAATTAATTTAGTGTATTATTTTTATTATTATGGATAACTTATATAGCGCCGTTTTCGTATAAATATACCTCAAGGGCGCTTTAAATATTGAATTTAACGGCTCGGGAAATTTAAAGTGAGTGAAAACTCAATTTCTGAGTAGGAAATACCATTATCAAAATTAATCAAAAGATTTTGAGAACATATAGGTCTTAAGTTTCTTTCGAAACATCACTTCACTCTCACAGTTGCGCACTTCTGGTGGGAGAGCATTCCAAGCCACAGGGCCCGCAACCGCAAAAGCGCGCTCTCCAAACTTTGTGCGCTGATTACGGATCGGCACTAAAACCCTGCTATAGCTGTAGATGTAGCTGATCGAGGTGTGAGACGTCTCTCAGCTAGTTCATCTGGAATGCAAAGCTCTTTTAAATACTCTGGAGCGGCATCATGCATGGCTTTGTACATTAGCCAACAGAGTTTGTATTCTACCCTTTGTGGAAAGCGCAGCCAGTGCAGTTTCTTTAGCAGTGGAGTGATGTGGTCGAATACAACACACATGATGCAAAAAATAATAGATTGTGCAAAAATCATATACAGAATTTTTTTAAAAATTCATAAAAACATAGTCGTCATTATATTTGTATACCTGAATCGCAACGCAAGTCCCGAAGACATGCCATAATAATCCTGAAAAACATTGTTTGTATTGTTATTCCTGATTTATGATGGTTAACTGCGGTGACAAAGTTCAGCTAGTTTCAGGAAATTTTCAGCAGTTTGTTTTTCAGGACACGATTCCTTCGAGACGACATTTTCATGATAAAGTGCGCGATTATAGCGGAACATTACGGCTAACTGGGAATTTAGACCTTAGTGCTGAAATTTCGTTACTTAAAACACTTTTGAAAACAAACTGAATTGCAAAGCTTTGTCCGCCTTGTAGCTTAGTGGTAGCGCATTTGGCTACCGTACATGAGGTCGCGAGTTCGATTCGTCAACATGAAATATTTAATTTACGTGCGATTTCAATCAAATGATTTGACATTCTAAATCACAAAGGAACAAATGAAGCTTGGAATTTCTTCACTTTAACTCTTCAAGATAATCTACTAAAGTTTGTAAATAAATACCTCAACACGGGCTTTACACAGCGAGGTATTTCATTACGAAAAAAAAAAAAATTAATATGTGTGAAATAAATAAATTAAATAAAATGAATAAATAAAAATATTTCATGTGTAATACCTTGGACTGGTACTGAAGCGTATGCCTGATCATCTCACCTTGTTCAATGTACAATGTACTTAGTTTACCGATGCAGTGCCCTATGCATCGTTGGGTGCGCAGTAAAATTTAAAAAAAAAAAAAAAATTGAATGTGATTTAAGACATAGATACCTAGGACAGCACTGAAGCGTAAAAGTGATTACCTTGCCTTCATGTAACAAATGATCCGGTAATAATACGGTGCCCTGTTCACCATTGGTTGGGTTCTCCGACCCGGATTTTTGTGTAGGAGGCGAAGCAAAAGAGGACGAAAGTGGATTGAATGCTGTTGAAATGCGATCTCTCAGATAAATGTCTGGAAAAACTATGTATGTTAGGAGAATTAATGTCCAAATTAGAGCACAACGCAGGTCAAAATTAAGTTACAATTTGACATCTCAACAGAGACGAGAAGTTTGGAAGGGAATATGGATATCTAGGCGTTTACCTTATGACCTGTCATTGGCCGGGTTAAGTGGCCACTTGATGTATTACAACATTAATACTAGGTGAAATGGGGAATGTTGTAATACATCAAGTGGCCACTTAACCCAGCCAATGACAGGTCATAAGCCCTGTAAACGCCTAGATATCCATATTCCCTTCCAAACTTCTCGTCTCTGTTGAGATGTCAAATTGTAATTATTAGCCCGTAATGGGTGAAATCCAGTTTTTGCCTACAAGTATTTGGACACACTCAAAATGTTGTTTACAAAATAAACTATAATGCGAGGGGGGTAGAAATCGAGGAGGCCGAGAAAGACATGGCATGATCAAATACAAGTGCTTGATAGTGGTCATGTGAAAAGTCGGAATAATCGTTGTGCGTACATGAGAAGATGTATGAACGTGGAGGAAGCAAGAAAAGTAAGGCAGAAGAGAGTTGTGTGGCGGTCTATATTCTCTGCCTAGATGATTATCTGATTAAGAAGCATGATATATTATAATAATAATAAAAAAATCCACCTTGTTTATTTTTTCAATTAACTTTTTTTACATCTTTACGGTGGGGGAAAACGTAAAACGGTGTAGGTGAAATTAATGTCGTTATGTTTGATTGGGCTGTAAAAGTAAATTTGCTTGCATACGATGTTATGAAGTTATATAGCAATACTCAGTTTATGCGCCACTAAAAGGATGAAACTACTAGAGTTTTCTCTGAAATTATTTTCAAACATAAAAAAGTTATTTTTCCTTTTCATGAATAATCTAGTTAAAATTAAAACTAGCCATGAAAAATATTCTACCACTATGCTACGAGACAAACTATCTATTATTAATGGAAAGAATATCGTGCATTAGGTCGCGGGTTCGATTCCCGTAGGGGATCAACATGAAATTTTTATTTACATGTGATTTTCATATTAATATTTCATGTGTGATACTGTGGCGGAAGAAATGACGTCACGCGGGCGACGCGGAACGAACGAACGAACCGAGCTCTGCCGAACGCCATCGGACAATAGTCGAAAGACATTTTGACCTTCTTAGTGACGACACGTTGCTTTTGCACAGATTTCTTGCCGCCAAATTGTGAAGCAAACTAAATTCATTTCTATTTCATTATTCATGTCAATCGTAGTTTAATTAGTTAAGTTTTCACCGTATTTCTTCTGGCTAAATTCTTTGTAATAAATGTGCATTGTAAAACTGTGAGTACTCTTTCATTTCTCTCTGTGCACCCACATAAAGCCATCACCACAGAGGTAACCAAATCTGGTGACCAAAATGGTGGCCCACAATACCTTGAGCTTGCACTGAAGCGTAAGACTGATCAGCTTACCTTTAAGTAATAAAATTATCAAGATTCACCAAACTTGGTGAACAGATGCATTGCCCTATGCACCATTGGGTGCGGATAAGGAAAAGCAGTAGTAGTATATTGTAGACTCTGAGTCTTATGAAGTAAAATTAAAAAAATATTAAGAGCATACTCCACCACGTGACTCGCGGCCGCTTCCCATATAAACGTATTCTCCGATTTTCTCCCTGGAATTTAACATAAGAGCAATTATTTTTTCACACATTTTAGATATCTATAGGCAGGGTTTTAGTACCGATCCGTAATCAGCACAAAGTTTGGAGAGCGCGCTTTTGCGGTAGCGGGCCCTGTGGCTTGGAATGCTCTCCCACCAGAAGTGCGCAACTGTGAGAGTGAAGTGATGTTTCGAAAGAAACTTAAGACCTATATGTTCTCAAAATATAGGATTTGATTAATTTTGATAATGGTATTTTCTACTCAGAAATTGAGTTTTCACTCACTTTAAATTTCCCGAGCCGTTAAATTCAATATTTAAAGCGCCCTTGAGGTATATTTATACGAAAACGGCGCTATATAAATTATCCATAATGATAATAATAATCGAACAGATGCGTGTTTGCGTAGTATTTTTTTAAAAAAATTTTACTTGTTAAAGGAGATAAATAAATTATTAAATAAATAAGACGATACAAACACGCATCTGTCAATATTAAAAATGTGCGAAAAAATCATTACTCTAATGTTCCAGGGAGAAAATCTGGGTATACGTTTGTATGGGAAAGCGGCCGCGAGCCACCTTCAACCTGATTTTTCACTACTTTTATTTAAGTGCATTTAAACTTTTATAAATAGATGAAAGGACACTTTTGAGAACCGGGTGAGCCGAAATTTAGGTCATGGAACAAAAAGCAATATACACTGGTGGCTCCAACAAATGATTTACTTTGTACCCCGGGGTACTGGGTGGTAAAAGGAAATATAACACCGCCTTTTCGTGTACAGAATGGCGCGAAACACAATGCAACGAGGGCTGTTTGTGTTTAATAATGCACGCCATGAAAATAATTAAACGTCTAAAACACTCGGCCGTCTAAATCTGATGTAAAAAGTATTTAGAAACTTTTTTCTTTTTCATATTTCTTTTATTTAATTTCACTTAATTAATTTGTTTAGTTTTTTTTTCACGGGATAACGTCTAATAAATCGATGAACGCCGGCTGCACACACGAAAAAGCATGACTCATTGTCACGTTCCGCCTGAGCCGAGTGTGCAAGCGAGAGCGCGGAACAAGCGATAGAGAGGCACGATCGGCCTAAGCGTTCGGTTTGTGACGCATCTATCTCTCTTCCACTCCATCGGCCGATGCGTCCGAGTAGAAGGGAGACAGCAGCAGCACACAAGCTACAAAGTGAAAGTGAAATTAACGAGTGCAAAAAAATGATAATTTATGGAAAAAATTGTAATTTTCAATTAACTCTCGCTTTTTGTGATTTTACTGCAGCCAATCATCGACCAAATACAGTGCTAACTCACCGATACGAAGAATGCATGCACTGGCTAACAAGTATACTAACAATATTAATGTTATCAACACAAATCTAGTGCATTTTAGGGAACAGTGTCTGGATGCCATCTCTGGCGGTAATGAATAGCTACCTACTGTGTAATCATTTAAAAATGTATACGTAAATACCCTATGGGCGTTAAAACAATAAAATAAAATAAAAAAAAATATATATATATATATATATATTCTATAATTATTATTATCTGATTGTATTTTTTGATTAACTATTTGTAACTTGCTCCAGTTAATACCAAATTGTATGTTTTTCTTAGCATAAGTTTTCTTGCCAAATTGAATATTTGTATGTATTTTCTTTTTCGTTTTTGTTTCTAATTAAGCTACCCACTGTGTAACATTTAATTTAATTCATGTTTATGTAAAAACCCTATGGGCGTTAAAACAATTTAAAAAATATATATTAAAAAAAAGTGTTTTTTACGAGATCAAAATCAATAGTTTTCAATTTGACATCTCAACAGAGACGAGAAATTTGGAAGAGAATATGGATATCTAGGCGTTTACAAGGCTTATGACCTGTCATTGGCTGGGTTAAGTAGCCACTTGATGTATTACAACATTCCCCATTTCACCTAGTATTTGATATCCATATCTGCCAATAAACAATAAAATGGCGCGACGCTTCACATGTGAACACTCTGTCATCCATTGAGAAAATTGCTAAGCATTTTAGCAGAAACCTTTATGATTGCAAGTGAGATTCTTACCGAATTATATCACCTACTAGGAAACGCCTGAAGATGAATCTTCAATTTGTTATGCTTATAACTTTTACCAGCAAATTTTTATAAACAACATTTTGTCTACAAGTATTTGGACACACTCAAAATGTTGTTTCAATAGTTTTCAACCATCGTGTACACAGGGTGGCCATTTTACATGTATATTGTGTCGTAATTTCGACCGCACAGCAGTTATTACACTTTCATATCGGAAGGGAAGCTTTTTATGCGGGTCTCGGTATAAATATGTATGTTGTAGTCGGTACCTCCTCTCTATCGTAAAATATATGGCCAACCCGTATTTTGGTTTGTCATTGCGATTGATGTAAAATTCTTTATCATGTCCTTCCATCCTCAATTTCTACGCCACATTTTCGCGATTAATTTATTTATTATTTTTTTATTTAATTTAATTTACGGACTTAAGTCCATATATTTTTTTTTTTTATCTATTTCAAAAGAAAATTTTTGTTTACATGGATATACATTAAAACACATATATGTACTATAAAAAAATATATATCAACAAAAATCTGGGTATACTGTGAAAGTCATACAGTGTGCACGTGGCAAAAGAGAAAGATAAAGTTAAAAAAAGAAAAGTTAAAAAAAGAAATGGGAAAAATAACAGATAATGTAAACAAGATAGTTAAAAAAAAAGAATGAACACAAGATATTGGTATCTTTTATACCGGAGAAAGAAGAAGGGAAATAATTATAAAATAAAAAAATAAAATAAAAAATGACGTAAATTATGTTATAGTTATAGTCTTTAAAGTAAGAATGATTCTACCTTTACACTATGTATCCAACTTTTCAAACATAAAATTATTCTAACATATATACATGTATACAGGTACAATTAAAATAAGATACAATCAAGGAAATAAAAGCTAGGACAAAATTTGAAGCATACATTCATTAGAACTAACCACGAGACAAGATCTGGTTTATTTTAGCGATTGTTTAAATCTGGGAAAACTAACACCAAAAAAGTCCAGATCCTGTCTCGAGTTTACAATGCGACACAATCGTGAATTATTGACGTGATAACGTCTAATAAATCGATGAACGCCGGCTGCACACACGAAAAAGCATGACTCATTGTCAACGTTCCGCCTGAGCCGAGTGTGCAAGCGAGAGCGCGGAACAAGCGATAGAGAGGCACGATCGGCCTTAGCGTTCGGTTTGTGACGCATTTGTGCAGTTCTCTCTTCCACTCCATCGGCCGATGCGTCCGAGTAGAAGGGAGACAGCAGCAGCACACAAGAAGAAAAAACAAAAAAATGTTAATTTATGGAAAAAATTGTAATTTTCAATTAACTCCTGCTTTGTATTGTACAAAATTATGATAATTCAGTAATAATAATTCAATTCAATTAAAAAAAGTATGCTATTTATCATCAATTTTTTCTTATGACGTTTTCACGTAAAATTATCGTCCGTAAACCGGCTTTACAGACAGCCAAAGTTTTTTTTTTAATTTATTTATTTTATTTACACAGTGTATTATTTAGAATGCGTTTAGGTATATTAATAATAATGGAAATAATGTTTTTATTCTAAAACGTTTATTGAAATGGATGGTTTTAAATATGACAAAACACATATATTACTTAATATGTTATCATCATCAACATCATACCATATCCGCTCCCTATTTGGAGCATATGGACTCCATAAACTGCCTCCAAGCCAAGCGATCGGCCGCCAGTTCCCGCGCAACCTCCCAGGTCAGGTCCACGTCTCGCAGCTCTGACGCAAACTGCCGACGGATTGTCATCAGTGGACGACCAGGACGCCGAGAACCTGATGCCTTGTAATATAGGCAAGCATGGTTAAGGCTCTCGGGAGGCATACGTTTTATGTATTTTTCCAAAATATATTTAAAAAACCTATTATATTATGGTCCTTGCGACCACTCTTATTAGATATGGTAGATCCCCAGCCAATGAATTGGGTTTCTTTCCGATTTTCTATTTTTTATTTAAAAAAATTGATTGAAAAATAACAATTTCAAGGGAATTTTTTAAAAATTTTTACGATGCCATATGAATTTTCTAGCGCGGTTTGAAATAGCGCTTTTTCAAATCGCTCGCAAAATCCTCTATTTGGCGCGCATGCGGTGTGACGTCACATCAATATGAGCGCTCATTTCTTAATGAATTTCCCGCCTTTTATAATGGACGGGTATGACGTCATTAGCCAATAACGGGCGTTAAAAGTCACTCGTAATTTCGTGTTTTTAAAACATAAATTTATAAATGAAAACCACATTTTTGATCATTGCGTTTTATACCGTTGGAATTGTAAAAATATATTTTAAATATTTATAACGTTTTCAAGGATATTCGTGCTATCGGGAACAACCCTATTATATCGTCTTTCAATTGTAACTAAGGTAGTTATTATGAGAAAGTTGGACCTATGAATCTACATCATATT
This sequence comes from Micrasema minimum, assembly GCA_022494985.1. NCBI lineage: Eukaryota > Metazoa > Arthropoda > Insecta > Trichoptera > Brachycentridae > Micrasema > Micrasema minimum. The sequence continues at coordinate 15,458 of JAGVSP010005153.1, forward strand.
TGGAGTCCGTTTTGTAAATTTAATTTTTTTATTTGACCTATACATTTTGAGAAAATAACACACCAAAACATATCCTTTCCCCACGTTTAGCATGTCCACTGTATCAGTGTACCCAGAGACCGCCGAGTGTTGAACACAGACCGCCCTTCTGCCAAGTAGGCCGACGCTGCCCTTTGTGAGGAGAGAAAGGCTAACATTTTCAACTAGGGTAAATATTGCCGGGAGCACTCTGCCCCGCCGTCCCCTGTCCCTGATAACACGCGGTGGGGAGGTGTAAAGCCTACAGAGGGTGGCTTGTAACTGCTGAGCATCAAATTTTAGTGATTTAGAATTTTAAGTTTATTTTGAAATCCAAGATGGCGGATACAAATTATTTCGGTGATATGAACATGGATATCATTTTCAGGGGTTTAAGCAGTCCCGATTTCGAGTCGTTTTTTTTTAGTATTTAAAATGGCAGGAGCAATTGTTTCCCCCTTTGCCGATTGTATATTCAATGACAATCGCACTTAAAGAGTAAAATTATTTTTTTAAATTTTGTTACAAAGGTACTTCACTTACTGTGAACACAGTTTGAAAATACTCTGAAACGACGAAACAGATGTCACTCAATAAAAACATCCAAAATTGAGTGTGATTTCAATAATATGATGTGGAGTCTTTAAAATAAATGCCATTCAATATTTTTAAAATATAATTATGCATTTTTTACAATAGAATTCTTTACATTTACATTTACATTTTTATAAAACAAACTTTTGGGTAGAAGTGTGTCCAAATTTAGACAACTAGAATGTCACTAAGTTCAGTGTATCTTAATGTTTTTTGACGTGATAACGTCTGATAAATCGATGAACGCCGGCTGCATACACGAAAAAGCATGACTTATTGTCACGTTCCGCCTGAGCTGAGTGTGCAAGCGAGAGCGCGGAACAACCGATAGAGAGGCACGATCGGTTTAAGCTTTCGTTCGTGACGCATCTATCCCTCTTCCACTCGATCGGTCGATGCGTCCGAGTAGAAGGGAGACAGCAGCAGCACACAAGCTAAATATTTGAATTAACGAGTGCAAAAAAATAATAATTTATGGAAAAAAATGTAATTTTCAATTAACTCCTGCTTTGTATTATGCAAAATAATTATAATTCAGTAATAATAATTAAATTCAATACATAAAAGTATGCTAATTTTCATCAATGTTTTCTTATGACGTTATCACGTAAAATTATCCGTAAACCGACTTTTTTTTTCATTACATAAAGGTAAGATGATCAGACCTAGGCTACAGTACCAGTTTAAGGTATCACACATAAAATATTGATATGAATATTATCTTCAAAAAATCGCTATGAAACTATTTATGTGCCTGTTAGTTTCGACACACCGTGCACTGTAACTTACCTACTTATTCAACACCACACTTCAGTCCTCGCTCACTTGAACAGAAAATAAGGCTTCGAAATAAAGTTACCGAGAGTCATTAGTCTTCCTAACTAAAGTTATAGTGAAATGTGTCACGTAACATTACGGTAAATAAAACAAACAAGAACTAATGGGAATTACAACATTAGTGAAGAAAAACATTTATATCATTTTATTGAAGAACAATAAGTCATAATTGGAAATAAAATAGTTGACGTTAGGTGGGGAAGAGAAAGCAGAAGAAACTGGCATGCACACGTTGAGAAAATGGACGACAGTAGAATAGCCAAATCCGTGATGCATCTCTGCCCACCTGGCCGACGACCTGCAAAAAGATGGAGGGACTGTTGGGAATCGACATCCTAAGAGGCACTGAGGGATCGATCCCACCTCCACCCGCGACTGTTATAGAGTCTTTGGGGACTCTGTCAGTCACGCTATTTTATGCAGGACTTTCAATTTTTACTGTTGCAAATACATAAGCAAATTGCAGGGCTAAAGTTTCCAAGTGAAGTTAAGTCAAGAGGGCGACAGCATCGATCAAGTCAAAAGAAAATCATGATGCCGCCACCCTTACGATCCCTTAGTGTCTCCTCAGTGAAATTATCTTTTCAATCTTCTTTATTAATGTACATTAATGTACAAATATATAAAACAAGAATACAAATTAATACAGCCAACAAAATAACAGATATGACCTTAAGAATCAGCAGAAGGAAATGAAATATAGTACAGAAAAGATTGGAAATCGCTTGGCTTGGAGGCAGTTTGTGAAAAAGATATGCTCCACATAGGGAGCGAGTTTAGTATGATGATGATTATGACATAAAAGATTACATTAAGAGATATATATATTTAAATATTTTTCTAATTATAATGGATATCTCAACAAAGAAGAATAGATTAAGATTGGAAAATGGCATGGATATCAAGGCGCGTACAGGGTTTATCATCAGTCATTATTTGGGTTAAGTAGCCACTTGATGTAGTACACCATTGTCCAATCCATATAGTATTTGAAATCCATGTCTTCAATTATCAGAACTTGAATTTCCGTAGATAGCAGTTTGATGTACCCATATGTTATGCTTTTTTCAGAACTTTATCGCGGTCACTAAATTCGCAGTAAATAAACAAGTTGATCGGAAGAATGTTGATGTCCATCAATAGTCCGCCTTCTCCATGATGAGTTTTCCCTGGTATTCTCATCATCTCAGGCTGATGCGGAGAAGTTTCCTTTGGTCCACACCAGATGTATTCCGCCTGATCCCAACGCAATATATGAATAATCAAATAAAGACAGTCAATGATAGAAAATCCACTGACATAAACCTGTACGTCATGCAAGGCTAAAAACTAAATGACTCCCATTTAAAAAAAAATTGGAAAACACTAGAATTTATAACGCTAGCTTTAGGTGGCACCTTGAGGTTTTTTAAAAACCTGTACGATTTTCCTCCGATAGCCCTGGGACTGTAAAACAGGGTGCACGCTCCTTCGTACCACGTTTTGAAGAAATGGGGAGACAATAAACGCGATGTTCGTATGGTACAAATGTCAATCCAGGAAAGTGACGGGAAAAGGGACTTACGTTTTTCTCCTTGGCACGACACTCCAAATTGCACTTGTAGGTTTTGTTGGTTTTCACTTGGTTTTAATGATTTTTGATAACGTTACGATAATGGCACGGCCCGCGTTATCGTTCGATTTTATGTTGTATGTTGTTGATGTGTTTTGTTCGAGGGTAATGACTCGACTGCCGAATGTCTTCCCAGAGAAGTTTTCGTTGCCGGCCGCTAGGAGGGGATATACAGGGGACAAGAAGGACAAAATTGACATTTGACGAAATATTAATAAGTCAGTCCTGAACAGGACAACTCCATTAAAGCTAGTTAAAAATTCGATTCAAAATATTCTACCGTTGCGCTAGGAACTTGTCAAAAATGTCAATTTATTTTGTCTGGGCATGATTCATCACCCCCGTTGAAAACCCGGATAACTAAATGTCGGTTGTAATTTGCTACCAGATTTAAACGATATTTACAACTAACCGATTTCACCACAGAAATAATAAAAAGTCTATCCTCCGATTAACTAGTCAGCACTTTTGTCTGGCAACAGTGCGGCTGTGTTGCTTTCAATATGTTTCCTTTAGCAAGCTAGAATAGAGTTTTATTATGATTTTTTAAATTTAATACCAATCCAAAACAACATAAAACATTGGGTTATCATTATAATATTTCAATTTTAACCAATTTTCAATGTATTAAAAATTTGAGTCGAGTTGTCAAACGATCAAATGAGACGCCATTTTTAAATACGTTTTACAAGGAGATTGGGATAAGTCAGTCTTGAACAAACCTGTTGCATTGAATTGAATTAGATTTCAATTTGATAATAAGTCACGAATTTTGTTGAATTATGGTCTAACAAAGATCTTAAACATCATTTTCTGAATACATTAAAATGAACATAACAATTCGAAGAAATGAAACGAGTTTCGATCTTATCTTTTACCTTTCCTTACCCTATACAGAAATAAACCTTTAGCGTAGTATAATAAATCGTGTGTTTTCAGTAAATAATGATTCAAGCCTGAATACATACACCGTATAACAAAACTCGATGTACAAGCGGGAAACCAGTGAATCTACAGTACATTTGGAGTCGATTTTGTAGAATGACTTTTTGACGTGATAACGTCTAATAAATCGATGAACACCGGCTGCACACACGAAAAAGCACGACTCATTGTCACGTTCCGCCTGAGCCGAGTGTGCAAGCGAGAGCGCGGAACAAGCGATAGAGAGCCACGATCGGCCTAAGCGTTCGGTTTGTGACGCATCTATCTCTCTTTCACTTAATCGGCCGATGCGACCGAGTAGAAGGAGACAGCAGCAGCAAACAAACTACAAAGAGGAAGTGAAATTAACGAGTGCAAAAAAATATTAATTTATGGAAAAAATTGAAATTTTCAATTAACTCCTGCTTTGTATTATACAAAATAATGATAATTCAGTAATAATAATTGAATTCAATTCATAAAAGTATGCTATTTTTCATCAATGTTTTCTTATGACGTTATCACGTGAAATTATCGACCGTAAACCGACCTTACAGACAGCCAAAGTTTTTTTTTTATTTGACCCATGGTTTTCGAGAAAATTGATTAAGAAGTTGATTTTTTTTTCAAATTTCATTTATTTAGTCAAATTTATAATATTCATTAAGAACACAAAATAAAAAAAACGTATTTTTGTAAGAATTCATGCAATTTTATTTAATCTGCGGTACTTCTGAATGCTTTTATGCGCAGAATTTTTTTTTTTTCAACCTAGATTCAAAAGTCATATTACACATTGGACTCCAAATATGATGTAGATTCACCAGTTTTCGGGTTGTACTACGAGTTTTGTTACACCATGTGTATGTTATATGATATAACGTGTATATTTGTTCTTACATTCATTCTACTCGTATTCGTTGGTCTTTCTGATTCGAGAACCCTTTTTTGTTAATGGATTCCAGGGATTTCTTTTCCCCAACATTTTTGAAAATGTTTTCTTAGGTTTAGGATTAAACAGTGTTTTTAAAAGAATATTTATGTTTGTTTCTGGTATATGCCGTTAATGCTTGTTCTTTTTTTTTGAGAGGATGCGTTGTTCTTTTTTAAAATATTTTTTATGTTTAAAAATTTCCCAAAACCCATTCCAAGCCAAATTTTTTTTTTTTTCCCTTTTTTGGAAAAATTTTTAAAAATTTTTTTTTTTCTTTTTAAAATTTAAAAAATTTTTTTTTTAAACCTTTTTAAATTTTTTTAAAATTTTTATTTTTGGGGGGCTAATTTTAAAAGGGGGTTTTTTTCCCTTTTCCAAAAAAATTTTTTAACTAAATTAAAAAGGGGAAACTTTTGGGCCAAATTTTTTTTCCCAAATTTTTTTTTTTAAATAATTTTTTAAAACTTTTTAAAAAAAGATTAACCCTTTTTTTTTTTTGTTTTAAAATTTTTTCCCAATTTTAAAGTTTTTTGGGTTTTTTTTTAAAAAAAAAAAAAAATTTTTTAAAAAATTTAAATTTTTTTCCCCTTTTTTTAAAAATTTTTTGTTTTTTTAAGGTTTCGTTTTTTTTTTTAAATTTTTTATGTTTCCTTTTTTTTTTAAGGGATTTTTTCATTTTTTTTTTTTTAAAAAAAATTTTTTGGGAAGGAAGGAAAACCCCCTCAAACCCCTTGGAAAAACCCAAAAATTTTTTTTCACCACCGGGGGAAACCCCAAAAACCCCCCCATCCTTTAAAATTTTTTTTCCTTTCCTTTTTTTTTAAAAAATTTTTTTAAATTTTTTTTAACCCCTTAAACCCCTAAAAAGGGGGCAAGCCAAAACCCGGGGGAAATTTTTTTAAAAATTCTTAGGGGGGTTTTTTTTTTGGTTCCCCGGGACGTAGGAGAAAAATCCGTTCTTAAAAAAAAGGGGGGAAAAAATTTTTTTTTTCCCCCAAAAAATTTTAAATTTTAATTTTAAAAAAAAAAACCCCCCCCCCTTTGGGGGGCCAATCCCCCCGGGGGGGGGGTGATTTCCTTTAAGAAAATAAATTTCGGGTTTTTTAAAAAACCCCGGGGAAAATTTTTCCCCCAAAAAAAACCCCAAAAAAGGTTAAAAGGGGGAAAAGTTAAAGTTTTAAAAAAAGTTTTAAAAAAGAATTTTTTAAAAATTTTTTAATTTTTTTTTAAAAAAAAAAACCCCCTTTTTTTTTAAAAAAATTCAAATTTTTTTTCCGCCAATAGGGGGAAAAAAAAAATTTTGATTTTCAAAAAAAACTTTTTTTAACTTGTTTTTGGAAACATTTCAAGAATAAATTTCCCCAAAAAAGGGGCAAAAAGAAAAT
>JAGVSP010005154.1:0-39032 GCA_022494985.1 Micrasema minimum
CAATTTTTAAACGCTTTCAGGGGACACTAAGTCGCGGAAAAACCTTTTTTTTTCCCCACGATATTTAAAGGGAAAAAAAATCTCCAACCATTTTTTGTTTTCGTTTTTCCCATTCTGTATTTTTTCTTTACGTTTTGGGAAACCAAAAAATAAGAATTTTTTTAGGCTGTGTCCAAAATCAATTTGGGATTTTGGGTCGCCCCCCTCTATATAATATTGCGTGAAAAATTTGCAATGTTTCAAAAAAACAGAAAAGCTTTCGGTTTTGGGTTTTTTGGGGTTTTTTTTTGGGAGCCCCCAATAATTGATTAAATCAATTTCAACAAGGTATTTTATTGGGAAATTTTTAATTATAGAATGCTTGAAGCCCTTTTAAGGCGTTTGTTTAAAATTTTTTATAAACCTTCGCTACGGCGGTCAAATTTTAAAGGGGCTTTTCCCAAATTTTTAAAAAAATGTAAAATGCTGGTTTTTTAAAACAAACAAGGAAAGTAAATTAATATAATATCTATTAAAAATTTAATAGCTTATGCTCGTAATGAAAAGTTAATAGCATTATAATAACTTCAGTTTCAAATGAAATAATATGACTATGATAAGTTCACTCTCGTCAAAGAAAGAATTATGAGTGATATCATTAATAAAAGTTTTATTATTAGTTGAATGAACTATATTTGCAGAGACTAACATTTTTAAAGTAATTAAAAAGACTTATCTCTTTTAAATTGCTTGGATTAAAGTTATCTTGATTTGCACAAAAATGGCCGGCATTTGAAACAAATGTAGCCGTACTAGAATTAATGTAAATGTCAGAAAATTCAGTATTTTGACTGATACATGTTTTAAAATTATTTAGTATGTTGTTTGATGTTAAATTGAACCAATCATCCACGGTTTCATCGTGCTTTTTGAGACGAGAAATTTTGTTTTTGGTGAAAATATTTCATGTCAACACACACGTTTCATACTTCTACTAGCTGTATTAATTATTTTTTTGTGTTGTGAAAATGAGAGTGGTGTCGAGTCTTTTACCGAGCCGAAATATTGCCTGTAGGGTGGTTTGTGAGTACATACCAAGCCTGAGTATTGGGTGTAGTATGGTTGAGTGTCGTGATCCATACCAGGCCTGAAATAATGGTGTAGTGTTGGTGTCGAGGCCTTTCCAGCCTGATTATTAGTTGTAGTGGTGGTGTCGAGTGTCCATACCAGCCCTGATTATTTGGTGTAGTGTGGTGTCTAGTCCATTACCAGCCTGGGTATTGGTTTGTAGTGTGGTGTGTCGAGTACCATACCAGCATGATTATTGGTGTAATGTGGTGTCGGAGTCCTTACCAGCCGGAATATTGGTGTTAAGTGTGGTGTCGAGTCACATACCAGGCCTGAATGATGGTGTAGTGTGGTGTTCGAGTCCATTCCCAGCCTGAATAGTGGTTGTTGTGTGGTTGTCGAGTCCATTCCAGCCTGAATAATTGGCGTAGTCTGCGTGTCGAGGTTCAGTAGTGTGGTGTCGAGTCCCATACCACAGCCTGAGTATTGGCGTAGTAGTGTGGTCGAAGTCCCATACCAGCCTGAATATTGGTGTCGAGTTCCATACCAGCCTGATATAGTGTTAGTGGTGGTGTCGAGTCCATACCAGCCTGAATATTGGTGTAGTGTGGTGTCGAGTCCATACCAGCCTGAATATTGGTGTAGTGTGGTGTCTAGTCCATACCAGCCTGGGTATTGGTGTAGTGTGGTGTCGAGTCCATACCAGCCTGAATATTGGTGTAATGTGGTGTCGAGTCCATACCAGCCTGAATATTGGTGTAGTGTGGTGTCGAGTCCATACCAGCCTGAATATTGGTGTAGTGTGGTGTCGAGTCCATACCAGCCTGAGTATTGGCGTAGTGTGGTGTCGAGTCCATACCAGCCTGAATATTGGCGTAGTATGGTGTCGAGTCCATACCAGCCTGAATATTGGTGTAGTGTGGTGTCGAGTCCATACCAGCCTGAATATTGGTGTGTAGTCATCAAATTATATCCACAAAGGCATGAAGGCGTTTCGAAACGTGTCACGAAATAAATACACTATTTATGGAATATGATAAATAAAGCTTGATTCTTCAGCAGATTCTACAGTGTTATGCAAAATTATGAATTAACAAAAAACTGCACAGAGGTGTATTTCATGAAGAAAATTTTTTCTTTGATCTTGAAGACTTTGCAGCTGAAAGACAGTTTCTCAGGACTTATTAACAGATTTGGGTGGATGGTGATTTCAGATTCCTTCAATTTTTCCTAAATTCTTACAGGCCAAACTATAAAGATGCATGTTTTTAATTAAATCTTTCAAATATCGTTTTAGCAGCTATTTTTATGAGATAGAGATCGGTGTCACTAATAAATATGATTTGGTTTGGAAAAAATATGGCTTACCGTGATCCTAACCCTCCATTTTGTGAGTCCATAATTTTTAATAACCATATAAAGAACCAAGTGGTTTCCGTAAGGACTAACGACCAACTGCTGATATATTTGTGTTCCTTTGTCATACAAGACAACACGAAAATTAAATGAAATTGTAATTATATTCACACAATATGTACAAAAATAAATTAAGTTAACTAGCGTAATTAAGGCTTAAATCATCCGGTCAGAGCCACTCTGGGGTCTTCCCTTAACATGGTAACAGAATATAAAGCACACAGCAGGAAACTGTAATGATCACTAGTGGGTCCCAAAACGAGAAGAATATTGCGGTGATAAATAATTTTTACTCCCTAACCCGTTTTTACTAGCTTGGCTCTCATATTTACTAGAATAGCAACAGTATTTTAATAAAAAGAACTTGCATGCGAATGAGTCATTATTTGTGCAGGTAAATAAATCCATAAACGCAAATATAGATAGCATATCTTCTATATAAATGGTTATGTATATTAAGTGTCCTATCCAGAGATTAAACTGTCTGCTTCGTAGTGTTGTGGTAAGAACGTCGGGTTGCCATGCATGAGATCGCGGATTCTATGTATTTCTGTCTTTTTTCAGTCCAGCACAACTCAACTTATTTTTTAAAGCTAATCTGTGAGATTGAATAGATTCAGTTTTAACTGGAAAAAGCTAAAGAAAGGGTTATATTCGCGACCAAATGCTTTCATTGACCCTATTACTGTCTTGGCTCTAAGATTGACATAAACACGTTCACCCCAACATGAAAGAGCTGACCCAAATTTACAGTGATAGGGATATTAGTAATTCTACCCCCTTTTTAGTCGTTATTTACTACTACCTCCCGCCCAACCGCAGCCTCCCGCCTACTCTCTGCCACCCACGCCCAGAAAAGACGCGGTAGCAACCCCGGCTGAGTCCAATGGAAGGAGAGGGTTGAAAAGGATTACGAGGATGAGAGATTGTGAGGTAAATCCTACTCCCAAGCGTTCTAAAACACAACATACAATATTGTCAACCTATCTGGAGGACCTATTACATGCGTCCCCTGCCGCACCCTATCCACATCCTAACCAAAACAAGTCACAGTCATACGCAAAATACCTATAGGAATGGAGAAAGAAGGACCCCACGAAGGTACGCCCACGCCAGTCCCCAGAAACGCAGCCCCGAGGGACCCAAGCAAGCGAGGCGACCAGACGGGGATTAACCCACTAAATATATTGTTAGTATTAGTATAACTACTCCTTTTTATGGGAACGAACGTCCACGAATATAAGTTCAGTCCAGCCCAACATCCACCAAACTACTCATGCATCTATTACCAATGTCTAGATATATTTTGGGTCCCATGTGCTATCGCACTCTGTGCTTCTTACTGAGGATTTTCTCCCCTAAGGATGTCCCAGCTCTGCACCTAGGTTCAAACAAGCTCAAAATTGCTCCTGTTTGCAAAAAAATCGGGATTCCATGCTTGCCTCATGACCTCAGTCATCCCGTCCAACATGGTCTCCCTACAATCCTCCAGTAGTAAGCACCTCCAAAGAATGTGTTCCGCAGACTGGTTTGGTGCACCGCACGCACAGTCAAGATCCGCCACCAGGGTGAGCTCGTGGAGCTTTCCCCTAAATTCTCCGTGTCCCGATACCATCTGAACCACATGGGGGACCCAAGTCCAGCTTACTGTACTGCATCCTGGCTCTGATATCCGGAAAGAACTAGTGGGTCCATCGACCCGTCCTCTCTGAGTCCTGTCTTCTCTACCACTCTTTCCAAGTTCTGTCTCTGATCTTGGTCAGAAGATCAGCGAGAGAGTCACCGGGTTTCAGCTGTAGAGTAAGTCCGAAATAATCTACACTATCTACAGAAACACCTTTTTTTAGTTTCTTCACCGCAATAGACCTTAATTTGTCACAATTTTATGTTATCAAATGCACAAAATTAGTATTACTCGTATTTAATTCAAGTTTTATTACGAGATGAAAATTCTATTTCGCTTTTTTAATATTGCTCTTTTCTGTTTTCTTGAAACTACTTATATCGTATATTATCTTTTCGACTAAAACAAATAAATCCTACTGCTACTACAAGTGTAGCGAATGCTAACCGTAAAGCTCATTTATGTAATTATTTGAACTGTCTAAACTTAAAAGGATCAATTACTTTTGAGATGTTTTCAAGCTTATTTTGTTAAGGATAAAACGCTTTCTTAAATTAAGGGTGAAAAACGAATGTATTTTTGGATCTCCAGAACAAAGAAAACATAATATTCTATCCAAACATTCGCAGATAAAAGGAAGCTGATAAAGTATATAATTGTACGAGCAGTTACCTAATAGTACATTGTAAGTGATTCTAATATAGTGGAAAAAGAAAATTATTGTTTTGTAAAAATTAGAGGTTTTCAGCCTATCTAGATAATTGATAGTTTTAGGCACATAAAAAAATACATTTCTTAAATGATGATAATTTTATATTTACATAATGTTGGTAATTTTTTTTTTTTAAACTGTTTTAACGATAGACCACCAAATTATTTTTCTACCATAAAAAAAGACATCGAATCGAGCAGATATATACAATCTAATGGCCAACGAAAATGTGAGTATTTTGTTTATATACGAGTACATAGGTGCAATCTTGACAGACTAGAGAATCAAATACTTATAGAAGATTATTCGTCGTCATCATCAGTTCAGCCCGTAAAGGTCCACTGCTGGACATAGGCCTCAAGATTATTACACCAGATAAAATAATTAAACATACTAGAGTTTATCATTAGAAATAATGTTTTTATTTTTAGTATTTAAATGATTATCATAAAAAAGTGGCAGAATTATTTTAAGTAAAATGGTTAAAATACGACTGTGTAGTATGAAGTAATTTCACCAATACTGGGGCCTTTTGTTTGTATGTATTTATATGCTTAAACAGGTAGAATAAATGTATCTCACTCAGTATGATAAAAATACATGTTTTCAACATAAACCTAAAGATTCTTTATGTCAGAATTACAGATATTATGATAAACGCAGCACTGAAACAAAATCCCTTATCCTAACACAAAGGTGAGGTCGATGAGTCCCAAGGCGCCCTAACCTAAAACCAACCGGTAGATGTGTAAAGGATATAAATATGTTACAAGCATACTCGGGAGGGTCATTCAGCATGTCAAATCTGCCACAGTTCATTGCCTGGAATTTCACGAAGATAGAGAGGGCGATGAAAATAAAATTGACGTAATTATACAATGAATGACGTGTATACTGTATATACTAATAACGTTAACAAACGACTTATGTGATTTCAACGATCCTTTAGTTTATCTAACATATTTTCTAAAGAAGTTCATTCAGTTTGAAAGAAAGTGTCTTACAAGAAAGTGTCGTATAGAGAAGGTTGCACGGGTGTAAACTGACAAGATAAAGCGGCTTGGTAGCTGAATTTTCTTATTGGTGGTGACCTTTTTAGGTACCTGCAGGGTAACACGAGCCACAAGCACAGTAGGAAAACTGTCCGCAATCGAAAAATATCTACTAGTATGTCCGCCTCGTAGCACAGTGGTAGCGCATTTGGCTACCGTGCATGAGGTCGCGGGTTCGATTCCCGTAGGGGTCAACACGAAATATTTATTTACATGTGATTTTCACATTAATATTTCATGTGTGATACCTTGGACTGGTACTGAAGCGTAAGGCTGATCTTCTCATCTGAGACTGATCATCTTACCTTCATGTAATAAAATGATCAAGATACACTGCACTTGATGTACCAATGCAGTGCCCTATGCACCATTGGGTGCGGATAAGGGAAAGTAGTAGTAGTATTAGGAGGATTCAACATTCTGTAAAGGAAGGCGTAGGTCTGAGAAGAACAAGAGATAAAAGTAGAGTTCCATATTAATAAAGTTCTTAATCATGAAAACATGAAACGATTTTTTTATGCTCTTTTACCGAACTACCAGAACACTATCAAAATTAGGGTTAAATTTACTCTTTTATTGTAATAACGTTTACAATTTTTTTTTAAAGAGAAGTAGTATAGTTCTTGCAGTTTATTTATCTAATAATTTTTAGCAAACTATTTAAGGTCTCTATTTTAGAATGAATAAAAAAAATACAGCTTAAAGGATATAATTAGTATAAATATAAATATATTATACCTTAGTATAAATCATAAATGTCTGAGAAGGATTCTAGGCATTAGATGGTTTAACTTCATAACCAACGCTGAAGTTAGGGAACGGACGCAGCAACCTCCAATAACTGGAGTCGTGAAGATGCGGCGATGGACCTGGCTTGGGCATGTACTCCGGATGCCTCGGGAGAGCCTGAACCCGAGCTGCCTCTTCTTTACGCCTGCAGGATCCCGCCGTCCTGGCAGACCGTCGATGACCATCCTACGGTTGTATTTGGCGGAGCTAATGGATGCGGCCTGACGTGGGAGAAGGCGAGAGAGCTGGCTGGTGACAGGGTCTAGGGATCTAGTGATGTCCACATGCTCCACATAGGAGCGAACGTGGCAAAAAAAGAAGAAGAAAGATAAATCATTACGTTATCATCTCCACAAAAAAATACTTCTAGATTTTACTCACGACAGAGTTAAAGCCTTAGCAATTACTAATGCATTCAAATCATTTTTTTCCTTCCTGCAATTATGCTGCGTAACAGCGTTTTCCGACACTAAAGATGTATTTTTACGAGCGCCATGGAACGGCGCAAATTAGTAATTTCACATAACAATGCATGTTGCACGACAATTTCAGCTACCAGCAAACAAAAAACTTAAATAACTCAAGAATTGTGGAGGAAATATTCTACCAAATTACACTTTTTCACAATTTTTTAAAAATAACTGAATAGAAAAGTTCATTTGGAATCCACAAATTAAACGTTTTTCTGGTTTTGTATAAAAATGCAATGTTGTGTTTTTGTAGCGTAAACGAGAGCTAATAATACCCTTTTACAAGTTACAAATCGTTACTAATGCCTACAATTTTCGGGGCTAAGTAACATTGGTCTTACTTGTTACGTGTGATGACGTTTACATTATAGAAAATGGGGTTATTTGGCCGACAAGAGATACATAAACAAATATTATGTGTAATATGAAGTTATTTAAATGTGTTCGTAAAATCGCCTGGCCTGATTGGTTCAAAGTTTTTGGCGCTCAAAAATTGACAGAAAACACATACGGTGACCATAATTATTTATTCAATTATTTACGGTACAAGTACCTTTTACATGTTAAATTTTATAATTAAAAATTAAAGAAAATTAATAGTTTTTTTATTTTTTATTACTTTTACTTATTATTTTTTTTATATATTAACATTTGTATACTGACTTTTTTACTGTACAAAACCGTTTTTTTTATTATATTCTGTTCTTTTTTCGGATGATGCAATATTACACCAAAATATTATTTTTACAGTTTTCGATATGATAGCAAAACGTGAATATATTTAATTAGAATGTAAATATTTATAGGTTTTTTTCTGTAAAATAGTAAAGTTAATCAGCGTTGTCCATGTACGCTCTAATAAGCTGTGCTATTCGAGGATAAGATCTCAAGTTTCCTGCAATTAATTTATAGGGTTCACGAATTTCGCTTTCTCCTTTAGGAGTTGTGGTAAGTTATGCATGGAGACATTGTTTGCAGGTCTAATATTAACACAATCTATCATTGTTTTCAACTTTATAAGCTCTTGGGAAATAGTGTTTATAACACAATGTTACACTATTTATTATTCACTTTTACTTTATTGTTACGTAACTGCATTTTCTGCAATTTAATGTTCAATCATAATTACGTGTATAAGTAGTATTGTAATAAACAACAATTTAACAAAAGAATTAATTTATTTTTTGGCTATAAAATCATCCTTTGTGTTCATGCCATGAGGTTTTCATACTTTTTGTAATATAATATAATGTAATAAAAAAATTAAAAAATTATTGAAGGTCACATTAAAGTACCAATTATATCAATCGTATTTTAACAAATAATAATTTTTAATAAAATATTCGTAAGACCTTTCGCCGATCAAAAAAAATAGTTTTTTGGATAGTGTTTAACACAAACCTTATAAAAAAAGGTCGTTTCGTGCTTTAATGGACGCATGTGGTCGCGGGTTTGAGTTTCGATGTGATCAATATGAGTTTATTATTTATTTAGTCGGATATCGTTTTATATTTCAAGGTTACCCACCAAACCAAAATTTATGCTTCACACAGTGATGTCGAATTAACAATTGATCAATATTGACCATACCTGAATATTATCTGAAATGAGTTTTAGCGGAAAAAAAGGATCCCTCCTTTTACCTTCGGAAACTCGCCTGATTGATGAAAAGGGTTCTAAATGATTAATCGGCACCAGAATTTTTATTTATTTCATTAATAGGTAAACTCCATTATCGCCTTTATTTGCTTTTGCTTACATGTTTCACTCACGTAAAAAATATATTTACACTGCCGTGTTTGATCATTTCATTTACTAATTTTCATTCGTTAATATTTACTCAATCAATTTTCCTGAAATTGCTATTTACAAATAACACCATTTTCGGTTCACTAGTCAAAAGTATTACTTCATACTTTTTGTAATTTTTTTCTCGTTTTTATTTATTTATGATTTTAGTAATGACTCGCAACGAAACATTAGATTTATATCTATATATTTTTATTTATAATACACATACTTTGGTAGATACATTTTTAGTCAAAAGAGATTTCTGGAAAATATACGGGATATTTCCGGATACCTGAAATTTTGTTGACCCAACAAACAACAAGACTCATATCGATCGTTCTATTCAAAATGCTTTCTGAATAAGGAAAAATGGTTATTTAGTTTGGAAATAAGTATCATTTTAAGATAAAACAAAGAAACGCTTGAATAATATTCTAAGATTTTATGTAGTTCTTTTTTATCTGACTTTACTTGACCATTTTTGAAGGAAGTGTAAATATATTTTTTTATTGAAAATTTACTTCAAACAATAGCAATACCTACATATTTGACAAATAGACATAGCATTATGTTTGCGTTTTATTTCCACATTTGTTCACGTCCACTTCCGTATATTACTTTCCACATTCTCACATACAAGAGTGTTCCTATAAAAAGGCCGCCGACACATGAAGTCAGGAACTCATTAATATATTTTCTCTATCTTTGTCTTTATATCTACACGTTTTGGTATTTTATTATTACCGCCAAAAATATATATAAAAAAAATATATATAATACAAATTTAGTAATACTTTTATGTAGTTCACTGGAATTGTATTTTCTGGATGAAATTAGAATCTCGAAATCAAATAGATCATAAATATTATAGTAACCTCAAATATTTTTTGTACTTTCTTTGGTGCTAAAGACAATAACAACCTCCAATATAAACCTTTCTGAATCCTTCCCAACATTGCTTTTCGGTAATATTTTCCTGCGATCTAAGACACAAGTGAAAATATAAACTTTATTTTATTCTGTAAAAATATTGTTGTGATGTTGTTTTCATTCTCTAATCCATTTCTTAATTTCCACTAACAACACCAAATTGAATTATTTATCAATAATTTTTTTACAAAAAATAGGATATAAGCCTGGGTTTTTTGCTTCTCTTAACACAATAAACATAGGATGATAGAAAAAATATTTTTTTCGACTACCTAACTCAATCAAACCATGACCTAATTTTCTGCAGAATCTCAGCAATGACAATGGGCGCCTGTACATAAAAAATACAGTAGGCTTCTTGCCAAACTCCAAAAGTTATTGTTTGAAACTGAAATTTTTACCATGGAGTCAGCTTTCCCCTATTCAACAATGACGCTACATAACTGGGATATAATACTAATAAATCATTGATACGGTTTTTTAGAGGCTGCAAAAAAAAACTTTCAAGTTCCCTTTTTGGGAATAAAAGCTGGCACTTAAAATAAACATACATAATAAAATTCCTCCATAAAAACCAAATGCGAAAAAATATTAATCTCGAGACCTCTCCAATATTCATATGCGTACGGTAATACAAATATAGAACATGTGTGCCCAAGTAGGAGCTATTTTAATATCCTGTTGTATAAATCTCGCCTTTATTATATTGTACACAGTACACATAGTTTCTGGTGTAATAATTCATTTATTATGACTGTGATACAAAGCAAATTTATACATATGTAAATCATATATACAAGGTTCTGTTTCTGATGTGTACAAAGTACACACTTAAACAATGTTCGAGATTGATGGATTAAGGGTTAAGTGAACAAAGTTACAAGTGAACAAATATACAAACATTAGAAAATAGAAGAATATTAAATGATTTGCTCTTTCTGTTCAAAGTATTAAAATCTATGTTTTGATTGTTGTCAACTAACAAATTTAATTAGTATACGAGTGCCTGGTTGAGTTACCCGCAGTAATGCGATATTTTACTGTAGCCAATCATCGACCAATTACAGTGCTAACTCACCGATACGAAGAATGCACGCACTGGCTAACAAGTATACTAACAATATTGATGTTTTTAACACAAATCTAGTGCATTTTAGGGAACATGTTTGTCTGGATGCCATACTCTGGCGGAAATGA
This sequence comes from Micrasema minimum, assembly GCA_022494985.1. Taxonomy (NCBI): domain Eukaryota; kingdom Metazoa; phylum Arthropoda; class Insecta; order Trichoptera; family Brachycentridae; genus Micrasema; species Micrasema minimum. The sequence continues at coordinate 11,029 of JAGVSP010005154.1, forward strand.
ATAGCTACCTACTGTGTAATCATTCAAAAATGTATATTTGTAAAAGTCCTATGGGCGTAAAAACAATAAATAAAGTTGTGGCTGAGAAGCCGTAAAAATTAATAAAAAAACCATTAGGTGTCTTTGTCAAATTTAAATATCAAATAAGTGTTTATCAAACGTATTCGTATTAATAAATTTGATAATTGAATTATTAAATATACATTTTATTATACGGGAGTATGTATTTAAAATTAGTTGTTAATGTAACTATTGCAAATTATTATTTAGGTTTTCGTTTTGAAAAAAAAAAAAACAATACTTAACAATTTATTTATTACGAAAAATAGTTTGACGGTTTGAATAATTTACATATCTTATAAGGAATGCTTGAACTTTGTTATATATTGTAATAAAATACAATTTGAATTTTCATACCTTCTCTGAAACGGCAATCAACAAGATGTCACTCACATCAATCCAACTGTCGCTTCATCACGTGTCAAAACATCGCCATTAAACTGAGAAAACTTTTTTCATTGCGCGCGAGCTTTAAGCTCTCTACGAACTGGTCGGAACGAGAGTTTTGAGCCACACTGGCCGCGAGGGAAGCTTTTCGTTCGTCTCTACGGTTCTACGCTCGGCGAGCTACGGTCTACGTTATACGTTCTCTGTTCTACGTTATACGCCCTTCACGACCCTCCGTGTGTCCGCTTAATTCCGTGTATTGCTTTGGTGACCCGGTATTTAAAGCAGAATTTCCGAGAGCTGAAGCGAAGACAGGATTGGTTTAAATTGATTTTAAGAAACCCTCGGGATTTTTGATTGCCCATAAACATAAATATATAGGTATCATTCATTTCTAACTTATATGGGTCATCTTAAGATTTTGATCACTAGTAATAGTTATAAATCAAAAGTAAACGTATACAGTTTAAAACAAAGATACCTTTTTAGTAATGGAGAAAAGTACAGGATATTAACTTTTACTAAGAAAAAAAGGGGGGAAACAAGGGGGGTAAGGTGTGACAAACAACCCAGCCTAAATCGTTAATTTTTTTTTAAGTGAATTAATACAATGACATTAATAAGTATATTTGAAATTCCCGCCACGTAAGCATCAGTCGCACAGTAGCGCAATTTTGCTAACGTGCCATGAGGTCGCGGGTTCGATGTCCCGTAGGTGGTGGTCAACATGAACAATAATAATTTACATGTGATTTTCATATAAATGTATCTTGTGTAATTCCTTGCACAGTTACTGAAGCGTATGGCTGATCATCTTACCTTCATGAAATAAAGTAGTATATGTACCCTGCACTTGGTGTACTTATGCAGTGCCCTATGCACCATTGGGTGCGGATAAAGTGAGAGTAGTAGTAATAGTATATAACATTCGATAAAAAAAATAAAAAGTTACATAAAAAAATGAGAGTTTTTATTAATTACATAGTGATATGAAACACTTTAGTCAGCATCATTTCAATATTAAACTTCCAATTATAAAATATATTTTATATATAAAATTCGAGAAGGTGTTTATATTTTTCTTGTCAAGCAATAATAAGTACATAATAGTCCAATATTTATTACATAATAAAGTTATAGTTATGTACGTATGTAGTAGAATAAATAAATATTTACGTTTGTCAATACAAAAGTAAGTGTTTTTTAATTTATATACCATTTATGTTTAGTGATATGAAAACACTTACTACAATGTAATGTAAACTTTCAATTGTTAGTAAGAAAACATTTTTTTATTAGTTTATAACAACCATTTAAGTAAGTAATTAATCTGTAACAGAATGTCGTTACTACTCAAGAAATACTAAGCTTTCCAAAGTTTTGGTGTTTAGTAACAAACATCAGCAAACAAGAGTTTTGAGATGTTAAATTTACACCTAAAGTTAATTTATAAATATATTTCAGAGTGGCTCAAATGTCAGTTTACTTAGACTTGGGGCAATAAAATATGGTTCCTATATTTTTTAAACATATTCGATATACTTTCTCGCATGTTTTTTTGAAAAAACAATGTTTTTTGTATGTTTTCAAAAATGTGCATAGATATGAAAGTTGCAACACATGTTTGCATATGGAACAATGGGAATGGGTCTAGGGGTTGGAAATTCTCACTTTTTTGCGAAAAAGTTGGTCATTATTTTCATTCATATTCGTATAAAAATACGACTTACCTTTTTTCTGAGATAAAACTCCAGAAGAATCTACACCCGGAAATTGTGTCAAAAAATGTTTCCCCTGCTTTCCGGTTCAGCTTTAGACCATTGTTGAAACAAGAATCGTATACCCTGCACTCGCTAAACATTTTCCAGTCAAATATAATCTCACCCATAACAGCATGTAACCTTTATTAAAATTAAAATGTTTCTCGTTACTTTTGCAAAATGTTGGAGTATTTTTTACGCGTGAACTTTTTTACAGTTTCTTTCGCGGAGTTTACTCCCAAGTTTCATCTTCAATTCCGAACCTGGAATTTAAAAAAATTAAAAAAAAGGAGAATATTAAAGCCTCTCCGCCGTAGGGATAACTTGTTTAAATTTATTTGCCGGGCAGGTTATTGCTTTTTGTATTTCAAGCCGCGTTTAAAAACCCTGTTTTAGTAATTAAATCATGTTTTTTTTTGGTATCAGGAGAAAATTCGCTGTAAAATGTTTTTTTTTTAGGAATGAAAAATAATTCATTATTTTACGAAAATCCTGATTTTTATCGATACATTTATTAGTTTACTCCTTTCTAGAACATTTATCATTATTTACTGTATAAAACTTTATTTCTTTAAGTTGAGTAGCAAAATACCTTTATTTAGTTTTTCTCTTATTACTTTTGAATTCGTAATGCGAATTACAGTCACAATATAACAAGATAATAATCTTAATAGTAATTTGAATGTTTCATTTAATTTTATTTTATTGAAGAATAAAAATAACATACCAAGTGGGAATTTAAATATAATTATGAGATAGGTATAAGTAATTTTAGAATTGTTCCGCATCATGCTAAAGTAAATAACTACAATATGTTATTCACACATATGGATCTAAAAGGACAGATCATAAGAAAAATAGAAATTATTAGAAAAATAGTAAGATAGAAACATAAATGAATAGAATGAAAGAAATAGAAAGTTATTAAAAATGGTAGGAGCATTGAGTATTCCTATATACGAGTATAACTAAACTTGTTTATTGCTTACTAAACAAGTATTCGGGTATAGTTTGATTACTAATTATTACTACTACTCTTCTTTATCCGCATCAAATGGTAATGCCTAGAGCACTGCATTGGTACACAAGTGATGTGATCTTGTGAAACATGAAGGCAAGATGATCAGTATTATGCTTCAGTGCCAGTCATGGTCACATATTTAATATTCTTAAGTGAAAACACATGGCGGCGGGCGGATAAACTTACTTACTATTAAGGTACCTAACGTATTAATCGATTCCTTAAGTTTAAAGTCTAGAAAACCTTTTATAAACTCATTTTATTGTAAAATAAAAGGTACGTTAGTACTTTTGAAGTAAGTTGCATTTTACGATCATTAAGTCGAGATCTTGATATGTGCTTTTATAGTCCTTAGTATCTGGGGAGTTTTGATTGAAAACGACTAAACTTCTTTCGTAAATTTAATATGTTACCGGTGTAGTTTTGGCACATAGATATAGTTCCAAATGGATTTCAATTTAAGCGGACCAAAGTTGTTTAAAGAGAAATATTTTAAACAAAATTGTTAGTTCTTTTTCACAGTCGCAACACAAGTACTATTGAAAAACATTTTTCTGTGTTAGTTGAGGTATTTTCTGATAAATTACTTTTAGTTCGAGAATACATATGAAACTTTAGCCATCTTTTGAGTTGATGTTGAGCGGATATACGGAAAATATATGTATTGATATAAATATTACAGATCTATGAAATATAAGAAGGTAGCGAGGGCTGTATGCTAGAATAGAGTGGACGTGTGTCATTTTTATCTCCTCTGCTAGTCTCTTAGCGAAAACAGCTTAATGTTGTTTGGGGACCTTATACTTGATTTGATTCGATGATAATATTTGCAAAACATTAAGATATTTTCAATGGTAGGTACCTTTTACAGCAAATCCCATTACCCCCAGGTTGAATAAATAGATAATATTACGATTTGTGTCAATCTAGAAGACATGACATTTGTAAAAATATACAAGGTTGTAATTTTAATATATTTTATTTCAATGTCTAGTAAAATCTCGTTTTAGTACAGCTGTAGGATCAAATTTCGTTACCCTTAGGTCTAGTTCGATAGGCTTTATGCGCATGTATTACCGTGACCCTTTTCCAAAGCAATATTAAGGAAAATACAAAACACGAGGTGTCTAAAATAAATGAAATGGAAACAAAAGGATATTCTCACAGAACATATTAGATACTGCTCTATCGTTCTGTAGAATTAACAAGAGTGAATAACCCTTTAAAATGTACCTACCGACACGGGGTTATTTCTCTCTTCATTTATTGATTGTACAAAGTATTCAAAGTAGGTTCATCGAATGTTTACGTAACGCCTTTAATGAAGTCTTTGACATCGACGAGTAAGCTGAGCTTTCTTGGAAAGACGTGTTCAGTTTAGATTTACTTATTCACCAGAAAACTTAAGTAAACAAATAACAGTAGTTGATCATATTTCTCCATAAAAGTCATATAATTTTACTTCACAACCTTTACTTATGAAGTAAAATTATGTACTTTTTGTTATTCTCACAATGTCTTATTTTTAACTTATTACATAATTTTACCTGAATTTCAAAACTATCTAGCTTCGTTTAAACTTTCAAACCCCTCTCTCGATTTTTGTGAAAATGTTTTTAATACAACCCTTACATTGTTCACTTTATAAGTCTACATTTAAATAGCGCGTGTGTTTATAGTACAACCTCACTTTAAATTCTGAAGGGGGGTTTTCAAACCACCATTAATTATTATAACATGAGTCTTCAATAATTAAAACACGCAAACAGCGGACGAACACCTGAAATTGATCAATTCATCTTAAAATTTCAAAAGTTCAGATAAGTTTCTTTGAACACCTTTACATTCTCTGAAGTAAGTATTCGAGAGAGTTTTCTTGTACGGTAAAATACGAAGATGGTGGTGTGGTTTCACGAAAACCACTCTCAAATATCATTAAGTAACTAAGGTTCTGCAGACTTTCTCTTAAGAACGAACGAAAACCCAAATGACGTTTGCTTAAACCGCAGGAACTCAATAGGAAACTTTGCCATGAGCTTAATATTTTAAGGAATACTAATCATATGTGAATAAGTTCGTGGAATATTTCTCAAACTTTAATATGCCTAATTATGCTTGAAACGTTAGAACTTTACCCAGAATAAGAATAATAGGTTCTTTGAAATTATGGTTTCCTCGCGATATCTTCATAATTTATGAAATGATGATAGGTACCTTCATTTTACTACCTACGTTGAATTTTTAATAACTTTTCACTTGTGAATCAATTTATAAATCAACTAGACTACTGCAGATTCATGAACACTATTATTTCTATCGTTCAAATTTGGTAGTGCATTCAATTTTGACAACGATTTACGAAAGTATAAAAATTTACTGTACCATTTGTACGTCGTAATTGTGTTTTACACGTAATTGTCTTTGCTCCTGACGAAGTCAGACAATCTTGTTTCTCGTATTCACCGCTTCTGGTTTCAAAGCTTTTGAGCTTCTCTAGGTTGTGGTATCTCAGCAAAGCTCAAACATCTCACTGTAGAACAACACCGTTGAGTTGCATAAATTGTAAATACGGCCGACGTTGTTGTTTGGCTTCAGTTAAAAATTCTTCCATAAAAACCTTATATATTTGTCACCTCACGATTTTAATATGTACCTACAACCTACATCCTACATGTAGTAGAGTTCTAAATATGAATAATTAATTTATTATTTTTATTTTCTTTGGCATTTTATGTTCACTTATTTTAAAGTTATTTTTGTATTATGTTATCTTATTATGTTTTACAAGTGTATTCTTTTATATGAACCTTGGAGGCTTGCACTCACCACCTCAAGGTTTGGGAATAAAAACTTTATTATTATTATTATTATTATTATTAAGAGTAAAATAGGTTGGTTAATTTTAATACCATGCAACGGCGGCCTCCGTAGAGTAATGGCTAAGACGCTGGACTCACGATGCGGAGGTTCCGGGTTCGATTCCGGTGAGAACTCAAAAAATCAAAAAGTGATTTTTCTCAAGCCTGGGTGTTTGTGACGTTGTTCCCCTCTGTAATTGGGCCTCCTAGCCTGTTGAGGTGGTTAAAAAATAAATAAATAAATAACACATCCTAGTTCATGAGAGAACACGGTTAAAATTATATTCATGTGAATAAGCTAAATATATACTATAAACACACTTCCAATTCGATTCAACAAATGACAACCCTCGGTGGTAATTTTTATACTCTTAGGTATTGATTATAACATTATTGTAAAAGCATAAACTATACAATTGCAACAATATTGCCTTCGTCTTTGACCTCCAAAATTTTAAGAAAGCTTTTTTCTACTCACCATAAAAAGTTACATTCATTAGAATTTTCAGTCAAATTATATCTTTTTTTAAAACATGAAGAGGTCGTTAGCCGTTGCGTGGATAAGTATAATTATGAGCTTTTCTTATTTCCTATTTTCCTCCCCTTTCCTCCAGTTTGCCTTTATTCTACACAAGTACCTTCGTATTTTTATTGTTTTGTAAATTTTATTCTTTGTTTTGTTTAAATTATAAGTACATACTTATATTCCTTAGCTATATATTTTTATGTTTACACAAAACTTAAAACTTTTTTCCTCATAATCTTATTCAATTTAATGCTGTTAATGCTGTGCTGATCAATTCCGTACTTAAGATCTAAAGTTTTTAAAAATAATTTCTGTATTTTTTATGTTTTGGTTTTTTACGGACTTATACATTGGAGCTGTGGGACGTAGGCATGCCTTAAGAGTATGCAGGGGAAGTAGCAGCCTATCGCTTGGCTTGAAGGCAGTTTGTGGAATCCATATGCTCCACATAGTGAGCGGATATGGAATGATGATGATGATGATGCATATACATTGAAACAGTTGTAACAGTATAAAAATAAATATCGGAAGCAAAAATCTAAGTTGATTGAAAAGTACAATGTGAAGTTCAATAAAATAAATGCCATCTTAAGACGGCATTTATTTTATGTTTACGTTGGTTAACCAACGTTATATTTTTAGGGCCGTATAACTATTCTTCTGGAGAAACTTAGCAACATTTACCTTCGCTGCCAGATGATGTATAATATGTATTTACTACAGCTCGACAATAATGAGAAAAAATCAATTTAATTAATAATTTATACGGGCCTCAGAATTTTCATATTCATCCGTGGTAGAATTGTTAATCACATAAACGTATTTCAATACCTAATTATTAATTTGATGCGACGGAATTAAATAATTTGTCTTAAAATCGCGTATAACTTCGACAATGGTCTGTAAAAAAACAATATTAAGGAATATTCATGTTTTTGTTTATTCATGTTGAAAAGTATGCAGGCAGAAGCAGGGGCGGGGGTGGAGGGAATGGTAATAATAAAATTAATAAAAAGTTTATTTGACTTCGAAATAAATCTCAATAAAAATTAATCTGAATTCGCATGTGTCTTAGAAGTGTTTTATATTACTTAATATCTTATATACCTACATACTAATGTAGTTAAGTATATAAATAAAAAAGGTACCTACAATTATATACGAAATTTTAGTACGCCCACTAAATAAGTTATATAAAAAATAATTTCGCAAAGTTCAAGCATGGTAATTTAGCTTAGTCTTTTACATTTAGTTTTTATAAGCTTCAATAAAAACATTGTTTTTTGCAGGATTTATGGTCGTATGACAATTTCTTTCAGTTGACGTATCATATCAGTTCTCCGGGGAAAACATTTATGGGGAACACTTTTTATATCTTTTTTATTGGGTTTAATAAATAATAGTACTCGAATGTTCTTGAGCCTAAGATAAGTTGAGTACTCGCATAAACGCTCACGACTGTGTTATAGCTATACACTTAACATGCAAGTATGAAAATATATAATGTATACAAGCACTCTTTTTAAACATGGCTTGGCGAACATACCTAATTCCATTTTAACTTATCATTCTTCCGTTTAAACATTACATCCTTTTTTAAAGCGATTTTATTAACAGTTTTTTATTAAATCCACAAGTAAATGCATAAATAAGTAAATTTCTTATTTACTACATTGAAAAAACTCTCTCAAGTTTTGGAAGAAACAGGTTTTTAAATGTTTTATGAGTAACAAACTGCCATTCGAGACAGATAAGAAATATGTCGTGTCAAAATGTTGTTCAAAGGAACACGTAACGTCAGAAACAGAAAAAGTACTGATTTGTTTTGTTTATTAGAAAAAAAGCTCCACAAATATCTAAATGCGTTTATTCTTGTTTCCGTTTGGTTTATCGTTGCAATACTACTTTATTATTCCAGGAAAGCAAAATAATAAAAAAAAAAATCTGTCAATATTACGTAACTTTTTTGATTTGAGCTATTTTTAATTTCCTTATCAACCTTTAAATATGTTTAAAAGCTTTTAAAATCACTAACAGTTATTACAGAGTATACAGTAACAGTATTGCATTATTGAAAATCTTTATGTTAGAATTTAAAATAAACGTATCATTTAAATTTAATGATAGATTGTTGTTTTTAGCATTGTTTGTATGTATAAAGTATAATATATTTCAGTGTATGGCTTTTGCTTATTTAATACGAACTGTATTTCTAGAGAAACAAATATTATTAAATTAAACTAGATATTCGATATTTCGTTTTAACAACACAATTTTCCCGGCGGCTATGAGTTTCTCAGATTAAATAAAAGGATATCTTATTTATATGTCTGTATAAAGGTGTCTAATTTATTTGTCTATTAAATAATATTCTATGTATTTATTACGTAATACTAAATATAATAGGCACAACTGAAAATCGATCATTTCTCATTTCAGTCTATACTATTGAAGCCTGTGAATGAGTTGAGATATTTCATTGGTACTTGCAAATGATTTTTTATGCAAATCACAAAAACTATTTTAGGACGCAGCATTTCTTTGAAAATGTTTTCAGAAAGTAAAAAAAACTGGCTCGAGAAGCAAAATAGAGGAATTTCGGTTAGGCGTACTGGATAACGACTATAGTATCATAGCTATAACTGAAACTTAACTTAAATATGGAACTAAAAACGAGGAGCTGCTTGATTCGAGATACAGGGATAAGAAACGACCGAAATTATCAACTAATTGGTTAGTCCCGTGGACAACACTCTCTTGTTAGGCAAGTTTATCAGTCCTACGCTTTAGCTCCAGGCCAAGGTAATACAATCTTAATTACAGAATAAAGTTATTAGCTAGTAAAATACTTAACATAGATGGCGTTAGCAACTCAAAGGTGGATGCGTTTGAATAGTGTAACATAAAAGGAAAATCAACAATGTTACCTGGTGTGGATATTCGCTAATCGTGTTACTAGTTTTATCTCTCTTTGTTGAACGATTTGAAATATGCGTAAACGCAAAATTTAAATAAATTAATAAGCCTTTTGTTTCGCTGGAATAGCCAAGCAGTCACTTGAAAAGATTAATGCGTATTTTGGGAGAGTAGGAAAGTACTTTTTTTGCAAAATTTATCATCGTTATAACGGAATGAAATGACCCACACACGTGGACGTAGATATGGGGGGTGTACATTTAGATATAAATGTTGTATAACTTTAAATGCCTTATATTGAAATGGTTGTGGTGGATAGCTTGTCCGCCTCGTAGCATAGTGGTAGTGCGTTTGACTAACGTGCATGAGGTCGCGGATTCGATTCCCATAGGGGGTCAACAATAAATATTTATTTACTTACGATTTTCATTTTAATATTTCACGTGTGATACTTGTGTTGAAGGACTGGTGTTGAAGCGTATGACTGATCATCTTACCTTCATTAATAAAATTACTAAGAATCACTGCACTTGGGGTACCGATGCAGAGACCTATGCACCATTGGGTGCGGATAAGGGAAAGTAGTAGTAGTAGTGGTGGATAACATGATAATTGGCAGATACGAATATCATATTTCCTTCTAAACTTCTCGTGTCTTTTGAGTTATTGATTGCAATTTAATGCGAAACCGTCTTATTTTTCTCTACAAGCATTTGGACACAGGCAAAATGTTTTTAATAAGGCCATATTCTTTCAGAATTTCATGCCATCTCGTCCTGCTATAGAGGAACGTGAGACATTTTGTATAGGAAGTTTCTAGTGAATTTTTGAAAATGTTCTTCTACTTACCTACGCATATATGTATTCATGCTTATATACTTATTAAAACAAATCATGTACAATACAAACTCAGTGAAATTTATGCGGTAGAAATAAACCGACCGACGGTCCCAACGTACTGTCGAATCTGAAAAAATGCGATTTTCGTTGTATTGTATTAAACTGTCCAATTTACGTTATATTACAGGTAGTCAAAAAAAATTCCCTTTAAATTTTAGGGTTTTTTGAAAAGAATACTTTTTTTTTCCCACCTGAAAATATTATGTAAATTGTACTGTTTAAAATAATAAAACGAAAATCGCCCTTTTTCAGATTCGACAGTATACGTTGGGACCGTCGGCGTCGAAACGACCATGATGGCGTCAATTTTTCAAACTTTTGTTATTACTATTTTTTTTGTTACATGTCATCTCAACTAAATATTCCGAATAATGCATTCAAATACACCCTGTATGTATAGTTTTAGTAGATATATTATACAAGGGTTTTTTATTATTTCTAGTAACAAACATAATGGCCACACAATAACTTATGTCTAATGTTTAACACTTAATCATAACTCTATTATTAACTCCAACACTAACGATCGGTAATAATTATTTATGTAGGTAAGTTGCATGAATCAACACGAAAACGAAATAAATCTTATTACTGTTAACATATCAACTAAAACGAAACATCAGTTTATAAGGAAATGTGGCTATCTAGGAGTTTACAGGGACGGGTTAAGAAAGGGTTATTGGATGGGTTAAGTTGCCAATCGAAGTATATATTACAGCATTTTCTATTCCGTCATAATGGGTCAAATCAAGTTTTTGCGTTTAAATATTTAGACACAATCATAATGTTGAAATAAACCATGCATTTAAGGGACTTTAACACCTCATTGGTTGGGTTAAGCGATCGATCTTTACAATTTTTTTTCTGTAAATTTTCCCATTCATTCACATCCATATTCCCTCTGGAATATAAATGTTCTTCCCGTTTTATTACTCTAAATACCTACTCAAACAAAATAATATCACTTTTAATACTAAGAAAAATCCGTGATACTTATAAACCGCTCTTTTGCTTGGGTACATTATTTTCCTTTTAAAAATTCTATTTACCGTGGTAATTTAAATGCGATGCCAAGTTAAGTATCGTTAATTTCACAGAAAAATGATCCTCAAAAACCATTCTTCGCATAATATTAATTACAACATTTCCCAGAATCTAGTCAGATGAAATTACGTAGAATAACGTAAAAAAACAATTGCATACTTAAAATTACTCAAGTGACAAGATCAAATGGAAATTATTACACAAAAAAATTTTGGGACAGAAAAGGTGTTTTTTTACTTAACGACAATTTTTCGGATAATAGTATTGTTAGTTTTTTAAAATTTTATAGATTAATCTTTAGTTTTTCCCACTCTAGGTTTTTCTTACTCATGTTTTAATTATTTCTTCTAAATCTTGTATTTATAACACACAATTATTATAACAAAGCATGTCAGTAAATTGCAGTTTTATAAAAAGCCTAATTTTTGCATTCTAAAGCTTGACAAATTAGTCACCAAGTCCTCAATATAGATTCCCCAAGTTAACTCCAAATTTTCCACAAGATTGGTCTTTAGAGAGAGTGGATAGAGTGTGGTGCCCCTCCCCTCCTTTTCCCTTACGCCTCCATCACCAACCTTCACCCATGGCAGGTGTGTCGGTATATAAAGTTGGCGGTCGGCAGGGAAGAGAGAATCCCCTAAGCTAACAAAGTCAATCTTACCTCCCTGGACCCTATTGACTTCACATCAATGTGCAAATGTGGCTGTTTTGATAATTATTATTTTCTAAGTTTCTTACCCTCTCAATAAGTGAGATAACTCAGATTAGGTTGTTTTTCTGTTAGGAGTAGGTAGTTAGTTTTCAATGCCTGGGTTCATCATCATTAGTAGAGCTGATAAATTTAGTAATTCTGTAAAAATAATTACCATCATTCCATAAATATCTGCTTCCTTTATGGGGCATATGAATTCCACAAACTGCTTTCAAGCCAAGGAATCGGCCGCCAGTTCCTGTTTATCCTCCTATGCATTATAAAACAGGCAAACATGGTTAAGGCATAAAAATATGAATATTTAAATACGAGTATTATTATGGTTTTTTTAAACTATCAAAACAATATATAGGTATGTACTTACTTTTATTTTACTAAATTTTTACTTACATATATATTATCTACTCGTTTTGTTTTTTACTTCTGTACTAGACATGAAGAATTATAGGTTGATCTTTGTATATTTTTGATTTCTGTTATATTATTATTATTTTTTTTTTTTTGAGAAAGTTCTTTATTGAGAAAATAAAACAACATTTGAAAACAAAAAATTATGCCGTCCCGATAAACCGCAATTTTGCCGTTTGTCATCGGGAGCCAATAGCAAATATGTAAATTTATCATAGAAATACAACAAAATAATAAAAAAGTTTACAAAATATACATAAAAGGAATAGAGATACGAAAAATGCATATGGTGAATCAATATATAATAAGTTGTGGTGCATCAATATAAAGAAGTTCTATCTTCCAACCAATTCCTTAAAATAAAAATATTTTTTATTAGCATTGTTACACGATTTTTAAATTCATAGGGCAATATATTAAAAAATTTTGGAATTAAATATTCCAAAGTTAAATATTCTATCGTTATGATATTTATTTTACATTGATTTTTCAGCTTTTTTATTCGATTTATAATCCAAATTGTACGTATTTCTTTAATACCACTTTATTATGATCAATAAATGTGCAAATCTGTATATAAATTTTATTATTTTCATATTATATAATATGCAATATTGCAGGTGAAAAATTCTAAGGTAAACTAAATAATATATTAGACGTTGTTTTGTAAAAGTAACACTTTAAATAATGTATTTTGTGAAATCACGTTAATTGCTCTTAAATAATAGCTACACTTTAAGGATAAAAAACAAAACGGTGGCCGTTTTCGGAGAAAGTATTCAAGGCGTGTAGTTCAGAAGTTTATTCAAAGACTAAAAATCTTAATACCAACCTACGAGAACCTGAGCGTGAACAATGTAACAGCTTGCTCTAACTATCCTAATAAGCTAACTCACCTTAGAGAAAGCTTCATATAATTAGTGCTTAAATTAAGAACTTTGACCTATTCACTAAAATGTTACTTCGTCACATTTTTGCTAAGAGAATCTTAAGAGCAGAAGCGTATTCACTCACCGCTTTTACAAAATAAAACAGATTATGACACACGACACCGTGTTTCTTCTGTTCATAATAATTTAGCACAAACACTTCGCCGTAACATTTTGTCACCTAGTTTTCCGAATACTAAACAGCCTTCAAAATTCTCTCCAAAGTTTAATCCCCAACAACAATTTTGTTAAATATTAAGTCTCTTTTAAAAGGAATTTCATTTATTTGAAACTGATCAAGATGAAGATTAATGACGTCGTGTTATACAAACTAATCATCGTCCATTAAATTTAAATGGAAAAATTGTAAGTTTTATAAAATGGTAAAGTAATAAACTGTCGTTCATATCCGATGATAGATTCTTTTCATTTCAGGTGATAAAATAAATATTTATTACGCCTCGTCATTGTATCATAGGGAATTGTGATAAGGGAAGAGATAATCTCCGAAAGTCTCCACCCCACACCCCGAGGGCATTTTCAGTCTCCTTGTTGGTTTTATGTGAATGTTTATTGAATACACACAGTAAAGGTGTCACGCGATAATAAATTATACGTTGAACGTAAAACTCGCCGTTTAAGCATTTACATGTGGTTTATATTGTGTGTTTCATTACAAATTCAAAGCGCGACTCTCCACCAAACCTCGCGGTAAATTCGTTAATCTCAATACAAACACGGTAAATACGTCTGTCCATTTTTGTAACAACAATGCCCAAAACCGTAGCATTGTGCGCCGTTAAACGTGCTAACGAAACTTGAATTTTAAACCTTTATTAAGGTTTTAACCTTTGTTTACATCTGCAACACAAGCTAATAATTGATTTTAGTAAGTATGTACATTATTAAACGATTTTTTAATAACGTGTAGTTATTTTTGTAAAGTAGGCAGGTTACTTTAGTACTGTTGGCATACAAAACACTCCACATTAACATTTGCATAATATAACCGAAAGTTTTATGTAGGTTTGTAGAATGTTTGTACTCTGCATCTTTTACAACTTAGAGCCATTAATCTTGCAAGTTCTATCTTCCCAACATACATCTTTAAAGAGGTCATTATTTTTATATTCTTTTTCACTAACTTTATTTCCCACGATCTCCTTGTTCACATTATTTTGGCTAAACAATTTTCAGTTTTATTGCATACTTGTATAAACTAGATCATAGAATTAAAAAGACACTAGACGTTTCGTCTTAATACTTCTATTACTACTACTTTCCCTTATCCCCACACAATGGTGCATAGGGCACTGCGTTCGTACACCAAATGCAGTGTATCTTGATTTATTTACAAGTGATTTTCGTCATTATAAGGTCGATGAAATAAAGATTAAAAAAACTATTAATCAATCACAGCCTTACTTTACATAGAAGACGTAAAGTGTAAATAAATACATTTTATTTTATGAAATGTGACGTAATCTACATATGTATGCTTTTTGTATCAAAAGCCTTGTGGCTTGTGATACGTAATACCAGGTCTCTGAATGGCTTAGATAGCAAATAAATATTTCCATTGTATTTTGTTATTTGTATCACAAGGAAAATAGAAAAATATGCCTTATCCCTTGCTAAAGTTATACGGATGGAAATGGATAAATAATAAAACCCGTATCATCTTAAGAGTCCTTTTACCTCCAGAAGAAGATTTACTCTGCAAAAGGTGTACATCTGTAAAACTGTATATACATTGCCGTATCCAGTTACGTACTTGTTTGGTATTTTGTTGGTATACCGAATTTCATGCTTTACTGAAGCGTTCTACGTTTTTTCCATTTCCCTTATTTTTCCATTTAGCCATATTTAACAAAAAAGGGTTTTCGGGTTAAGGGAATTTTATATTTTGCATAATGCAGGACTCGGAATTAACTTGATGAATGCCCAAAACACCAAAACGTGCTTTCGATTTTGTTTTTGGCGGATTCGTATTTTCTAGAAGTGGGTTTTGAGTGCCTTTCAAGACTCATTTTACAACGTATTTTTTTAATATATTAAACCACTTTTAAACATTAAAATTTTTTAACTTGTTACGTTAACAATTTAACCATCTAAAAGTTAAAAAAATATCAGTATTGTTAGATAATTATGTTATATAATTCAATGACTTCATTAGAAAAGCAGCTAAAATATATTAATTCACATGTCTCTGGTATATCTTAGGTATTTATGCTAATTGCAATATACATTACCTATCGATGGCTTGTTAAACTGACAAGAAACAAAATTTCATCGTTTTGAGTATTAACTAATTGTTTCACATTTACAAAACGTAATTTTAAAAAGATAAAGTATCACTATCACTCATTTGAAATTGTCACAATATAGAAATAAGCCGTTGGTATAATATTGTATCTCAAACTAAAGGCACTAAGCTTAAGGAATGTTTATAAACATATAAAATTAATTAATTTAGCTTACTATAATGATTTCTTACATTTTTTGTATACTTCCTTTTTAGTATGTGTAAATGTAAAAATGTATTTTTAAGAAAATAATAAATTATTACTATTAGGAACCAGAACAATTGCAAATCGCATCTGTCACTGAAATATGATTTTTTATAAAGACTAATTAAACTATCACGATCCAAATCAAATACTACTCACACAGTTTGGTAATATCTACATAATGTGAGGAAAAGTTTATTTGCCATTGTGTTGGCGTTAGATCGGGCTTAGACCATTAACAAAGCGAGCCAAATTCTTTGTTAAAACTATTTTCCATTATGTGGAAGTTGCAGACATTTTCCTACCCCAGTCTTACGACGACGATCCACTTCGTACTCCAAGTTAGGATAGTATGTTACATCACACACTTTATGTACTTCTTCTGCATGCATTTTGCACGTAAATATCCCAATAATATCCTGGGTTTACACATGTTCAACTTTCTTCGCAATATTTTATTCATTATATTTCGAAATCACTAAATTGTTAGCCATTTCTTCTTCTTCTTCTTTTGCCACGTTCGGTCCAATGTGGAGCATGTGGACATCACTAGATCCCTCCAGGAGACCCTGTTCTCAGCCAGCTCTCTCGCCTCCTCCCACGTCAGGCCCGCATCCATCAGCTCCGCCGAATACACCCGTAGCATTGTCATCGACGGTCTGCCAGGACAACGGGATCCTGCAGGCGTAAAGAAGAGGCAGCTCGGGTTCAGGCTCTCCCGAGGCATCCGGAGTACATGCCCAAGCCAGGTCTATCGCCGCATCTTCACGACTCCAGTTATTGGAGGTTGCTGCGTCCGTTCCCTAACTTCAGCGTTGGTTTATGAAGTCAAACCACCTAATGCCTAGAATCCTTCTCAGACACTTTTTCTCAAAACTCAACAAGCGAGCATTCTGAGCTTTTGTGAGGTGCCAGGATTAGCCATTTACCTGCAAGTTATTCAAATGAGTACTCAACATATTAGGTCCTTACATATGAAATTGGCGTTTTGCCGTACTGGCAACTTTGATCTCAAATATCATCTCTTTGGTTAGAATTCCAAATTCAAATTTTATATTACGAGTACGAGTTCCACCGTGGCACCAGTGCTGCAGAAACGGCTCGAAGGATTAATGATGTGTATGGCGACGGTGCCGCAAAAAGAAAACACAGTGCGTTTTTGGTTCCAACGTTTTCGTTCTGGAAATTTCGACCTGCAGAACAAGCCCCGTGGACGGCCGGAGACCAAAGTTGATAATGAAGAATTGAAGGCTTTTGTGGAAGCGGATCCATCGCAAACCACGTCCGAGTTAGCTGCAGGCTGCGGGTGTTAGTTATAAAACTGTTTTAATCTACTTGAAGCAAATTTGGGAAGGTGAGAAAGCTTGAAAGGTGGGTACCTCACAAATTCAGTGAAGCAAATCAACAAACGCGCGTTGACTGATGCGTTGCATTACTCAACCGGCACAATAATGAAGGGATTTTGAATCGAATCATTACCTGTGATGAAAAGTGGATCTTGTATGATAATCGGAAGCGCTTATCGCAATGGCTGAACCCTGCCGAACCAGCCAAACCATGCCTCAAGCGAAAATTGACTCCAAAAAAGTTACTTGTGAGCGTTTGGTGGACTAGTGCTGGTGTCGTTCACTACAGCTTTCTTAAATCTGGCCAGACGATTACGGCAGATGTCTATTGTCAGCAACTGCAAACCATGATGGAAAAGCTAGCTGCTAAACAACCGAGGCTGGTTAATCGCTCTAGGCCACTGCTGCTTCATGATAACGCTAGACCACAAACTGCACAACAGACGGCTACCCAAATTAGAAGAGCTTCAATTGGAATGTCTAAGACATCCACCGTATTTTCCGGACCTTGCCCCATCAGATAACCATTTTTTTCGAAATTTGGATAACTTCTTGCAAAGGGAAAAAATTTAACTCCGATGGAGCAGTCCAAACCGACTTTAAAGATTTTATTGATTCCCGTCCGAATGGTTATTTTAGTAAAGGGATCGATGAACTACCTATGAGATGGCAAAAGTGCATAGATAGCAATGGTACATACTTTGATTAAATAAATATATTATATTTAAAAAAGATCAACTTTATGTTCCTCCCATACAAAACGCCAATTTCATATGTAAGGACCTAATATATGGCATTCAAAGCGAATAAACATATCACCTTAATTAAAATACTTTTAATAAAGGTCAAATACGAAAATTTGTAAAAAGTACCTAGGATTTTAAAAATATATTTTAGATGTCTAAGAAATCGAAGAAATTCCATGATATACGGGTATCTTTTTTATTCCTTCTAAATATCTAAGTATTAGTGTATGATATAAAACTTTTGGTTGTCTGTAAAGTCGGTTTACGGACGACAATTTTACGTGATAACGTCATAAGAAAACATTGATGAAAAATAGCATACTTTTATGAATTTAATTATTATTACTGAATTTTCATTATTTTGCAAAATACAAAGCAGGAGTTATCTCTTCGTTAGTGACATGGTCTCTTAAACTGACGCCGAGCATGCTTCGCATAAATAATATGTACTAGATAATATATCTAAATAAATGTTCATATTCGAAAGAAGGGCTAAAAGGATTAACGATGCGGATGTGTCTGCATATAGATGTCGAGGAAGGCCGAGCAAGACATGACATGATGAAGAACAACAAATACTTGAAAGTGGTCAAGTGAAAAGTCAGAATAATTGACGAGCGTGCATTAAAAAATGTATAATGTGGAGGAAGCAATGGAGTGTGTCAGGACAGAGTGGTGTGACGTTCTATCCTCTCTGCCTACCCGTTCAGAAAAATGGCGTGATGGTTAGTTAGTTAATATAAAATAAAAATATCCACTTTTTCCATGGACGTATTATCATAACAAAAACCGTTATTTTGATTGATTAATCAGCCATATTATAATATTTGTCTTGTTATTTCGAAAGCTTGTTTGGTTTCATAATTGTGTTTCCAAAATCTTGCAGTTTTTAATATTTTTTCACCAAAGAAACGACTTGTCACTCCCTTGACATACAATAACGTAGCGGTGACAACAGCCTGAATAATGGTTACAAAAGCAAAATCCGAAGCCCTTTCTAGTGAAAGATAATATTTATTTGATAACGCCTTTCAATGAACCCCACATCTATGTACAAAAGGTTTGAAACAGTTGTGAGGGTTTTGTGTTTTACGAAAATATGATAATAGTATAATATTATTCACGTGTAGGAGTTTCGGTAACCACACATTGTGGTATGTTTATTATTAAGTTGTAAAAGACCGCCAAACGTAAATATTTAATGGGTTTCTTGGCAAATCGGGAAATGTAAACATACGGGTTTTGCTCTTACCCAACCAAAAGAAAAACTCCATAACGAAGTGAAATATTTTAAATTCACTTTCTTTAACTCTTTCCGAGATGCATATTTTATTTTTTAATTGTAATTGTAATTGTAGACGTCCCGTAGTTTTGACGTAAACTGATAACTTCCAAATTATGTAGTAGACAATCGGGAGTTGCTTGCATTTATTTGTTGCATCTTTCACCACACCAAAAAATCGGCAATGATGTTTTTAGAGTATGCTTAAGTTGTTGTTTTATTTTATGTTTTTGAAAATGTAATGAAAGATACATAAAATCTTTAATCAATTTTATAAAATGCTTAAATTCAATGATTTTCAGTAGTCAAGGATTTTATTTCAGAGTCAACTTTTTTTTACCTAGGCATCTGTTTATATTCTATCTAACGGTCATTATAACAAAACGATTGTTTTTAAAATGTCACTGCGCCTTTCAATTTTTATAATTATTCTGTATATTCTCTTTAATCTTTTAAGCGCTTATTTGCTGCTTTAGGTACATGCAATCTTCCAAATGGGCTATCATTAGTATTAAGCCAAAAGCTTTAAAATTTGCTACAATGAATCTGAATAATAAATAAGACAATTTGCTCGCGGGGTGAGTCAAGCTGGCTCTAAACAATAATGACAATGACAATTGGTACAGTGGGAAGCCCTCGCCACTTATAATCTTAACAAAACCCTCCAGACGATATCATTAAATATCTAACGAGCCATATTTTAGTAATTGCGCCACCCACCAAATGAAAAACTCATTTATCCCGAGGCAGCGCTAATTGTCCAATACTGAACTTGAAAGACTTTTATTACACAAGCTTGTATATATTTTTACGCCAAAAATAGGTTAAGATATTTACGTAAGATTTTTAAGAACCAAAATAAATTTTAACATATCTCATGTTTGCGTGAACTGACAACATTCAAGTTTAATGACCTTTGATTAAATAAAAATGAAATAAAAAGAAATTAAATTAATCTTTAAATATTTGTTTGTTTGAAAACAAAAGCTTAGGTACTTTGTTTTGCATAACTTTTAGAAGAATTATTAAAACGTTCAATGAACTTTAAAATAATTACGTGGTATTTAAAATTAAATAATCCTCATTATATTAACCGCTGGTCTCCAGTTTGAATCATTTAAAAATAACAATTAATTTCACGATTGTTAGCGACAAATTATAATCTGTTCATTGAATAAATATAAAATTAATGGTTGAGGGCTTGTTCACGGTTCCTAGGCATCAAGGATTTAAGTATTCAGTATTCATATCCAAACCTCGAAACAACGGCTTCTTTGTAAAATTTTGTTTAAAAGTACCTTTTCGTATTCAACTCTCTTCATAATTTAACTGTTAAACAATAGCAATAATTATATGAAACTCAGTACTTTCCTTTGAGTAAATTAAATTTACAGAATAAATTAGAGACGACATTGTATCTTTGAAATGGGATTACATTTTTGGCAAGGAATTGTACAAACACAAAGAAGGTCAAATTATTCCTAATCTTGTTGTAATTTATTTAGACAGTCATAACTTTTGTATTATTTATTTGGCTTCAGATAAACACTTCGATGTGCTCTTTCCATTCGAGCAATTTTTATTATTGGTTTCCCTCGATTACTTTGTAGGTACTAAAATGTTTTTCCTGTTTATGTTTTGTTTCGAATTCATTTCTCGAGGCTTTGCGAATATTTCGCGGGAATCAGAAAAAATCTTTTGTGTTAGTACTTCCGAGAGTCAAGACTGAAATATTTTCTACGTAATGTTACAAAAGCATGTGAAACTAGATGGACAAAGTCGGATGACATCTTTGCAAAACATGAAAACCAGAACCTCCTAAAAGCAATGCTTAATTACTTATATGCGGTTTTAATTTTAAAATAAACATATGTCCATTTTTTCTCGAAAAAATAAAAGACACATACTTCTGTTTTATCTTCATAAACCGAAATTTCCATCAATAGTTTTTGTTAATTTTTGCCGATTGTCCAATAGAGTAGATTAATAATTACTACAAATTTACATTAAAATCTGTTTTCATATTAAGCTCGGTTTTCACAAAAAAACACTCAGGGACAAAGACGGAACGAGAGAGAGAAGACCGATTTTATGCCCCTAAAAAGGTTGGGCTTCAAAAACATGCTCTTTAAAAACTTCTGAATCCCGGAGAGGTACTTTTGTTGAAATTAACATAAGCTAATTACATTTATTTTAAAACTTATTTTAATGGGTTGTTTTTACTACGGTAACTATGTACATGTAATTATGTGTAATTCGGCTGTACAGCGCACTTAAATTATTTTTTAACTTTTATATAAAACCTAATTATACTGATTATATCAGTATATTAATAATGTATCCGATATTGCAGAATTTGGGAACCTATAAAAACGCAAATATTTGCATTCACTCATTTAAACAAATTTTGCAGATAGATTTTTTTTAAATTTCCAATAAATTAAAAATAGAATTCTTAGCAATCTTCAGTATGAAGGCTGTCTAAAGTTCGGACGTTGTTTATTCAGTCAAAACTAAGTGTCCTTAATATAATGCCTACATCACATCTACTCTATTCTATGGTTGCAATTCGTGGCACCTTACCAGGCCCCGTATAGCAGCATTTTGAGTTTTAAAAATTTGTGTTTTTAGAAGAATTCTTGATGTGCGGTGGTTTGACTAAAGCTATCTTTATATGGCGCAGTTTACTACACAGTTTTCTGTGCAGTCTGAAAACGGTCCCGTATAAAGGTAAAACTGCATGAAAAACTGTGTGCTAGTGTCAGATTTAAGCTGACATGACAGTCAATGTTTTTTATGTAAACGTTTAAATAGACATTGGTTTATTGTATGCTTTTAAATACGTAAAAAAACAATAACATATATACATAATTAGCTAAATATACAATTTCCTGAGAGCAAACATACGATAATAACTTACAATCGCGTTTCAAAAATACACATATTTAGCGTGTCTTTTTTTTTTTTTTTTTTTTTTTTTTTTTTTTTTTATTTAACCACCTCAACAGGCCAGGAGGCCCAATTTCAGAGGGGACAACGTCACAAACACCCAGGCTTGAGAAAAATCGCTTTTAATTTTTGTGTTCTCACCGGGAATCGAACCCGGAACCTCCGTATCGTGAGTCCAGCGTCTTTGACAGAAGTTTGACAGACTGCACAGTTTTCTGAACAAGAAACTGTGTAGTTTTCTGAACAAGAAACTGTCTCATATAAAGTGGGCATTAGTGAAAAGACAAGAATCCACACATTTTTCGGTCATTTACAAAAATTATTTATCAGATAATCACTAACAAAATAAATGGTTTTATGTGATTCCACTATATATTTGCGAATGAAGGTTTCCTATTTCGCCTACACATCGATAACGAGCCATATTATTACAGATATTTATTTCCTCGCGAGGATAAACCAAATTTATTTTTATCATTGGTGTATTATTTGATGGGCTAGTCCATTAGAACACAATTAATCACCGCTGGGTTGGTGTGGCTCATAGGTATTACATAATACCAACACAAAGATTCTCTCACTGCGGGGGTGGCGCCACTGGTAGGTTGTAGGTAGGGAGGTAAGTAGATAGATACCCCGTAGTACGTACTGCAACCCCCGGCCATTCTCGTCACAGGATTAATGACGACCGATGTGTTAAGATGGATACGTTATAATATATTACTCAGCCTTACTGTGACGTCACAGACGTATAAAATCACGAATGTCAAATTCATGTCTCATCTGTCTTATTGTTATTAGGTAGGTATTCAAGAATACATTCTAAACTTTTTTCCCTGGGCAAGATTCTATTAAAACACAAATTATCATTTTTATATGACCAAAAAAAAGGATTGTGGGTTTATTAAATAAAAAGTCAACATTTTTCTTAATTTTTCATCACAATTTACGGTAAATTAATATTTGCGCAATTTTTTTAAATTGTATTCCAAACATATCTTCGGTAAGAATTGTTTTCTTCTAATATCTTTATTTTTACAGGAGCTTTTTGAGACATTATAGAGTCAAATTAAATTCTTAAGTCATTTTTGCAATTTTGGTTACCTATAGCTTTTTACTTGAATGCCACAGGTTTATTACATAAAGGCAAGATTATCACTCTTACCTTCAGCCCCAGTGCAAGGTTTTACACATTAAACATTTATGTGTGAAAAATCTCATTAAAATAAATATTTCATAATGACCCCGTGGGAAAACGAACCCTTCACCTCGTGGTAGCGCGTTAACCACTACACGAGGCTGAAATACCTATACGAACAACCATGAATTTTATCTCTGTGATTTATTCGATAAGCTTTAATCAGTTAATACTCTCGTGATCCCATTTCCGGGAATTTCAAGGTTTGACCATAGATTTATGATTATTCAATGGATTTGACTAACACGTGACGTTATCTCTACAAAATGCAATGGTTTAGTAAAGATAGATTATAATATAATCATATAGATAGGTAAGGCAAAATTTTTGTTCTATTAAAATTACTTGCCAATCCCTGTATTTTTATGAAACATCTAACATTTTAGGCTTTTAATTTTTCAGTTAAGCTTTTTTACTGATTGTTAATTGTTTATTAATGGGTTCTTAAATAATTTAATTAACTTTGCCGCTTTAATCGGTTAATAAACAAATAATTAACAACGTAAGACGCTACACAAGCCGTAACAAATAATAAACAAGGGAAATTTTATATCTGTTCCACAAACAAGTATTGTGATGCTGATTTACATACTGAATTATGGCATTATAAATTACTGTTCAGAATAAATTATCCTTCTTTTCTCATTTATACTTAGTATATTGTTTACTTCATAACTCTTTGTTTTTAAACCCCTAGAAGATCGCTGTTAGAGAAGCTTTCGTGAATACAAATTCGAAGCGAACAGCTTTGTTTCAAGTTTCGCCGTCGCTAACCGTTTACAGTAACAAAAATTAGGTAACTAAGGTGTTACAAAACGAGCTTTTAACCCCCAACAATACTTCAGTAAATAATAAAGCTGGACCAGTTGGCAGAAACCTGAGAGCAAACATCTTCCTAATAATTTATTAACACCTCCTTACTTCCATACATTTACAGGCTTTCTTTATGTTTTCCTAAAAATAAAACACAATATTATAACATTTTATTATGTATGGGGTATTTTTAATTAACTAACTAGTAGAGAGGACATTATATAAGAGAAGAATTATCTATTTTTTAAAATTTCATTTTCAATAATTTTGGTGTTTTACACATTTTATTGTTTCACCTGTCACATCTGTATTTTTTATTCATCTCGAGTCTAGATATATCCTAATTAGAGAATTAAATTAATTTCAAGCATTCCCAAATCTCTTGTTTCATAATAATGTCCCTTACAGTAAGGAATCTAAGTTAATCTAGATATTAACGCAGCATGTGCGAACAATTACAATTGTAATATCGGAAAATCGTTTACACTTAATGGATTTCAGATTCCCACTCTCGTTACATGGCAGCACTTGGATGGAGGAATGTACTCACCTGTAACGAGAGAATTACGTCATTAATCTCGATAGACTTCCCATAATACCCTTACCTCATTGACACAGAATACCATAAATCACAAACCTCTTGTTATTATTTGAAGCGTGTTGTTTCAAGCGTAAAACAAGAAAATTCACCACCACGATCTGAGTTACTTCTAAAATTTAATTTTTAATCTTGCGGCTTGAAAATATTTTCAAACTTTAATTACGACTTTAAAGGATGAGCGCTTTTGAATTCTCGGGATAAAAGAATGTATTTTTCACATCGCGAGTATGAGAAATGGCACATTTTATCTGTGAGCTTGTAACTATCAAGGTGAAACATTTAGATTGGACAAGTCTCGCCTCACCCGCTTCAAAATTCGTGCGAACATAAAAAGGATAACGAATGCTAACAGCACGTTCCGCTGTTCGTATGAACAAAAGGCTTTTACGCACATTCGAGACATTTCTAGCATTAACTGTCAAGTCCTCTTCTTCCATCAAAATTGTGAAACGAGTTAACTAAATCCTTTCACCTTTCCTTATAAAGTATAGGGATTTGTCAGCTTTTCCGGTACAAGTTTTCCTTACATACTGTTTTATAATTAGCTCTGTCTAATTATTTTGTACTTAGTGTCTTCCTAAGTTTCCGCTCGGTGCCTCTTTACTTCCTATCCCGGGAAAACATGCAAGTGTGTACTTTACAGTCTACAGGAAGAGTAATTTCACTAGTTCCGGTAATCATTAATCCACTCAATATTGAAGACGTTGATTAATTAAAGAACTTTCATGGGGAAATTTAATAACAATGCTCTGAAATTTACTTCTAATGATTAATTCCTCGATAAATATTAGCGTAAATTCGCAAAGACCTGATTGGTAAATCAAAACAACTCTTGTATGATAAAAATATTTATGTAAAATCTTATATTATTTTGTAAATACACCTTTAAATCCTTTTTTAATTTTTGGATAAGCATTATCGACAAAATTAAGAAAGGTCTTTTACGTTGGTTCGGTCATGTAGAGCGAATGGATGATGAAAGAACGGCTAAAAAAATATATGATGCAACTGTGCCAGGATGTAGAAGTCGAGGAAGGCCGAGAAAGACATGGCATGATCAAGTAAAACAAGTGCTTTAAAGTGGGCATGTAATAAGTCGGAATAATCGACGTGCGTGCATAAGAAGATGTATGAATGTGGAGGAAGCAAGAGAAGTATGCCAGGACAGAGTGCCTCTGCCTATCCCTTCGGGGAAATGGCGTGATGCTTAGTTAGTTAGTTAGTTTTTTTTATTTTTTTTAGTTCGATCTAGGTAAATAATTGCAATAAAAAATTAAGTATATTTTATATTATGTACATGCTTTTAAAAACACCACATTTTAAGGCAATAAAGGTGTATTACGAATTGACTAACATTATTAAAAAGTTAATATTAAATTCTCAAAAGTATTGAAAGAACATTATTTTCTATAACTTTCCAATGCTATACTCAATCAATATTGACTACTATTTGACGTATTAATTATAAATTTTTTATCTTCTTTGATTTCTACGCTTGCAAATTATTCTCTTCTTCTTTCGCCACGTTCGCTCCTATGTGGAGCATGTGGACATCACTAGATCCCTCCAGGAGACTCTGTCACCAGCCAGCTCTCTCGCCTTCTCCCACGTCAGGCCAATTAAGTAAGTACTTTCACCATTATGAAAATAACTAAAACGAAATTTAGAATAATTCATCGCGATGTTTAATGATACCATTAACAGGCGTGCCTTTTACATTATTTTAAGCCGAATAACTCAATAAATTGTTACCCTTAGCTGTACTTTGGGTTATGACTAAACTTTTAAGGAAAGTTATCGTTTTGTAATGTTGATTTTGAAAAGTTTCGTTAGATATCTGATATTTTTTTATTTGAAAGAGACGCAGATAAAGAATTATTATCTTTTTTATTGCAAATAAAAACGATTAAGAGGAACGTGTTGTGATTTTTATACCACAAAGACTGACACAAGAGGTTTTTCGTTGAATAAATAGCCTTTGTGCCTTTCAGGTATACAAATAATTTTACAGTGAATTTCGTATTGTTGAATTTTAATAAAGATAACCGAGAGATGGTTACGTAAGCACACAATGGAAATTTCTACTTTAAATTCAGAAACACCTTAATTGTATTGTGTTACCTATTTAACAACCCAATCATTAAATATACGAATCGTTCTTTACAGAGTTGTTTACTTTCTTAAACATTAAAATGTTAATTTACTCAGGGGAGCAAGTTCGATACCCTTCTAAGAAGGGCCTTCTTGTAATAATTATAGCAGTAATTTAAACCTTAAAAGCACGTGAACAAATTTAATAGGAAGAATTGCAGTTACATACTCTTATGTATGATAGAGAAAAATAAAAGGTATATATATGTTTATACAAATAACATGGTGTAACAAAACTCGATGAACAAACGGGAAACCAGTGAGTTTACAAAATATTTAAAGTCGATTTTGTAGATCTTTTTATTTTATTCGACCCATAGTTTTCGATAAAATTCAGTACGAGGTTGATTTTTTTTTCTATAATTTTTTGTAAATTGCTATCAAATATCATGTATTTAGTCAAATTGATACTATCCATAAATAAAACTCAGTATTTTAAAATGAATTTGTGCAATTTTACTTAATCTGCGGTACTGGTAAAAGCTTTTATGAGAAGAAAAAAAAATATTTTCAAGCGCAGATTCAAAAGCCAAGTTACACATTCGACTGCATATATGATATAGATTCAGCAGTTTTCGGGTTGTACTACGAGTTTTGTTACTCCATGTATTGAGTAGGTATTTGAAATTTAAATGCATGGATTTTGTTTTTTTACGTACTATAATTTTTTACCCAGCTGCGCTTGGTGTATGATTTCCATACTTATTTTGAATTGGCATCTTATTACCAACTTCTGATTCCGCCATTCTATTAACCCGTGGAAATCTCTTTCGGCTGCGCACAGGGGATAAATACAGTAGGTATGTCAGCATGACACTCATAGGTAATATTATAAAATTTTCAAACGACCATTTCAAATGTTTAAATATTTTTTACACCTTAAATGG
>JAGVSP010005155.1:0-11734 GCA_022494985.1 Micrasema minimum
CAAAAAGGCTCCTTCAAATTCTTAGTTTTTCAGGAGACGCGTTTTAATTACTTTTTCCCGTTGTTTGTTGTTCCTATTTCTAAACTCATTTTTATTTGACACCCTAAAATAAAATAAAAAAACGTCGATTATGATGATGTAGCATTTTGGCTCTCAGGTACAGAGTTTATTTTATAATCTTGCAGCTCAAACGTAGGTAAGTGATATTCCATATTTGTTTCTGGAAAGTAACTTTTGAGATTCAAACTAAGACATCCATTTCACGATAGAATTTCAAAGAATTTGATGGAAAGAAGCCTTTTAGAAGAACTTGATACAACATGAACTTTCTCATATTTGTGCAAAACACTTCCTGATCATCTCATTGCGGTGCTTTTATGAATTGGCAATGCGTTCCTATCTCAACTGAACTTGTTTGTAAAAGGTATTTTAATATTTATACCCTGGGATGGCTAAAAACAAATATGAGAATATGTACGGGTATTGCATTGATATTGCTGCTTGGAAAATAATATATGCTCTTAGTAAATGCCTTAAAAATCAGTTTTGATTTAAAAAACATTTTTTCATTTATTTAACCGCCTCATAGCCGAAAAATTTCATCATAAAACTATCATTATCTTTTTGAAATGTAATGTTTATATGAAAGCTGTCTGGATATCGGATGTTTACTCGGTTAAAACAAAATACCGTCTTTACAACGCATGCATCACACCTGTTCTCCTTTATGGCTGCGAATCATGGCTTCCAACCAGGGCTAAAAATAGCAGACTTCTGAGTTTTGAGAATAGGTGTCTTAGAAGAATATTAGGTGTGCGGCAGTTTGACTTTGTAAGGAACACAGAGGTGAGGCAACGGACGCAGGAACCCTTGGTATCTACTGTCATCCGACGAAGGCGTAATGGTATACGTAGTATATGGCCTAGCCACTGTTGACATTCGCTGGCAGCTTGCGTCAGAGCTGCGGGACGTGGACTTGACCTGGGAGGATGCACGGTAGCTGGCGGCCGATCGCTTGGCCTGGAGGCAGTTTGTGGAATCCATATGCTCCACATATGTAATTATGTTTACATTACATTTCAAATACAGTATGAAAGATATGGTCCTTAAATAATTCGAAGAAATCGACGAAAATATACGAGGGCGTCAAAATTTGCTTCTTTTCTAAATTTCTAAAAATTGCCGCTTTTGAATTATGTCGTTATAATTCTAAAGGTGCAATATAGCAATTGATTGTGCAATTCTGTGCATTGTGATATTTAGTTGTCTTTTTACAGTATGGTTCATAAGCTCGCCGCCCTGTTGTAGACATTTGCAGTGATAGAGTCTTAATAACGTTGTTATTGTGGACGTGATGTTTTCCATTCCACGGAGATCAAAACATTCAGGGCAGGAATTATGCTTTACGGAAGTAATAATAATACTATTTTTCCTTCTGTGATTATTTCAATTATAGTGCAGCTATCTACTTTCAGAAGGTAAATTTTGTGATATTAGTCATTAGTGCTATGGCGTTTTTGATTATCTTCCTCGGACCCAGAAAAAATTATTTCAATTTCCAGGATTTTTTTACGAAAGTGTTCTTTTTATTTGGGATACAAAAAGATGAACAGGTAAAACATAGAAATTGACTATCAGGCTTATCATCCAATTACATATAAAATATGCACCTACTAAATAAAATTATACACTGCCTCCTTCGATGTCCCAATTCTGGGGACTGGTCTGCATTAAGATTCTACATCATAATTCAACATCATCATCATTCTTAGCTAATTTGTGTTTATGTTTTTCTCTTCTTGGTTACTAATTGTTCTTCTTAGTTATTTTAATTGCATAATTATAGAGCTTATTATTTATTGTAAATATTATATTATTTTGTAATAAATGTCATTGTTATCTGTATATAACTGGAACATTCACACCTGTGAATGTTTTGTACATACTTGTATTATGTGTAAATTACTTTTTACCTGTAATGATTTTGGTTACTTTTTCATTGTTTTGTTTTATATGTACATATTTGTAACTGTTATTTTTCTTAATAAATTGAACGGTGATACTGAGGGGGATAACCTTAGAGGGGTGGGGGGGGATATAAATATATCCTCCTCCCCCCTCACTAAACTGCATAGAGTAGATGAAATAGTAGAATATTTTTCCTCTATGTGCAGCTGAAAGAGAGTCCCCCAGGACTCTATAACAGCTGCGGGTGGATGGTGGGTTTAGTTATCCCCCCCTCAGTGTTAAATACAGACTTTTGCTAATTTTGATAGTATATTGTTTTTAATATCTTCCTACGTGTACCAGTACTTCAATTTCAATTCCGCATTATTACTAAATTCACTCTCGTCCACGGATATTCAAATTCTGCATATGTTATTACTTTTTCAATAAACGATGTACGTTTAAATTATTCATGGACCAGGATCCAGGATATAGTAGATAAATCCGAAAATGGAAAGCAATATGCTCTGCTTAAACCGTTTTCACATTATATCTCTACGTTATACGGATTATATAAAACTAACCACAGTACTTTATTGGTCGAGTTTTCCACACAAGAGGGCGCGGGTACACCCGATCAGAGGCAAAATCATCATCCAAATATTTTTATTATTTTCAACATTTTGCATTTTTACATATAATACAATTATGTTACGAACTTATCAAGTAAAATGAAAACAAATAAAAAAATAATAATACAAATACAAATACACTGCAAATACAACCAAATTCGGTACAAACCTTTTCTACTTGCATCGATATAATATATGGTTTTGCTGTTACTGTAATAATTCACTTTATTGTTTCTTTAGGTTTTATGTTTTCATTGGATTGGTTCTGTTTTTGTATATATATTGTGTTTTTGTGATCTAAGCGATGTCAGTGCGTATTAGAATAAAATGAATATGTGTTTTTTCATTTGTCTCTAAATGAGTTTATTGCAAAAACTCCTAGGAGCATTGGATTGAAAAAAAGAAAATTCTCTATGTTATTTTCATAAATAAAAAAAATTAAAATGTTACCAAATGGCATGTTATATTATTATGTGACTTGGTAACATTTTCATTATGTCACTTGATATCATTTTACTTTGCGCATATTATGTCGCTTCGTAACTTTTTCCTTTCAACCGTCGATATATAACTGAGAGCTCATTTGTAACGCTAAATCATTGTCCTTTTCACATATTATGTCGCTTGGTAACCAACTTTTTCCTCTCCACCGTCGATATGAATTAAAAAAGCATTTTTTGACAATGCGCCATAATATTTTTCTTACCTGTGGTTGTTCTTCCCCCGAGCCCTCAACCTGGGGTTGCGTGGACATAAAGTGCGTTCCAGAACTCCTTTGACGCGGTACACCGGATCGTTTTAATATCAATTTAATATCCTTTTAATATCAAGCATCGCCCGCCGCAGGTGTCGCTGGCGGGAACCAGGGCCGGGAAATGTTTGTAAACGCCGCGCGCCGCTCGGCTTATTGCAATAATATTTCCAGATGAATTTTCCCGCTCATTTCGGTCCTTTTGCCTTTGGACGTCGGGTGATTATTGCACTAAGAACTTCTGAACGCACTGACCGGACGGACCTGTACCTCAGAATTAATAAAGTAACTTGTAATATCTTGAAAAATATCTATATCAAAATCACGGTACCAAGTTTTTAATACTTACTGTCTAGATTAATATCTCCCAAACGTTGATTTTTTACAATTGTTATCATAACAGGCGAGATTGAGATGAGAAGTAGATCATCTAGGAGTTTACACAGCTTGTGACTGGATTGCGGTAGAATCCATTTTTTGTTTAAAAGTACTTTTTGAACACATTCAAAATGTGATTTTTTTTATTTTTTATGCACAATAAGTACATACATAAAATGCTACTTTTTTATTTTGTTATTTAAATCTGGAAACTCAGCCATCTGAAAAAGATGAAAACATTATAAAAGTACATACGCAGTAATACATACTCAATCGAAAGTAATTAGATCTGAGAATTTTTAACCATCTTTTTAAACATAAGTATTATATTATTACAAAATATACATACGGATAATAAAATATGATAACAAGTAATTAACTCTCTCGCAACCAGTGTCATTCTATAAGTACATGTTGAAAAAAATCATATCTTGTTCATTTTTTAACCAAACCGCTTCATGTTAAATGTACATGAGCTTTTTAGTAAGCCCTGTAACTTTTCTTCCTATCTTCGTTAAAGATGTAAAAAAAAAACCATACAAAAAAAAAATCTTAACGTAATATTTTTTTGCCATTTTTTAAATTTTATGACATTAATGTCGGCAGTTCAACTAAGCTTAGCGTCACTACAATTGAAACATCCATTATAAGGTTAGTATTACTTTTAAAAGTCCCGGATATTTTTAAAATATTTAACAGCTAAATATTTTATCCAAAAAAATTGTATTATAAAAAAGGGATGAGATTTTTTTTACACTTCTAAATGGTCTAAACATATGGTGCTTAATGGTCTTTATGGGTCTAAACCCAATGTCGTTAATGAAGTACGTATTTTTTTCGCTAACCATGCGCCATATTATTGCTATAATATGTTTTTCGTAAATTATTTTTTTAAATCATGGAATTTATCAATGCAAACAAAAAATACGATTTCGCTGGATAGATCAATATTGGTACTGATAGGGTTAATTAGTTGTTTTTCAGTAGTTTATCAAAATATTAAATACGCAAGATAAATCATTGATTTTCAAATGCAATAAAGCTTTTTGGCCGCATTCTAGGTAAACTTTTAAATCGTTATTTACGTGAGTTAAAAGCTTCCTAAATATATGGTTCTTCTAAACTTCAAGATAACGGGGTTTACTAAGTATTATTGGGTCAGGATAGTAAATAAACGTTGGTATTTTTCCGCCTCGTGGTGTAGAGGGTAGCGCTTTGGGCTATCGTGCATGAGGTCATGGGTTCGTTTCCCGTTGGGGTTAACATACAAGATATTTATTTTAAT
The DNA here is from genome assembly GCA_022494985.1 of Micrasema minimum. Taxonomy (NCBI): domain Eukaryota; kingdom Metazoa; phylum Arthropoda; class Insecta; order Trichoptera; family Brachycentridae; genus Micrasema; species Micrasema minimum. The sequence continues at coordinate 4,994 of JAGVSP010005155.1, forward strand.
GTGATTTTCACATAGGTACATTTATTTCATATGTATACCTAGCTTGTACTGGCACTGAAGCGTAAGACTGATCATCTTGTCTTCGTGTAACAAATTATCAAATTGGTTGCACTTGTTGTACTAATGCAGTGCCCTATGCTCCATTTGGGGCGAATAAGGGAAAATAGTAGGATGATTTTTTTTTCATGGTTTCCACAATCTAATATTTAGATTAAGTGTCTGATTTTCTGATCTGATCTGAAGACAGACAGACTTTCTGGTCTGAAGACAAAGCTAAGCGATTTAAGAACAAAAATACCTGTGTTAGATTATAATGTTTACGCCTTAACGGAAACCTGGCTAGACAATGGTATTATGTCCGAAGAACTAAGTTTCACTTCTTTCAAACACATACAGATTTGACAGAAATCCTGATACAAGTAATAAATCGAGAGGTGGGGGAGTATTAATTGCCGTATCCAACAAACTAAACTCGTCAAAAAAATCCCCCATAAAATCAACAAATGTAGAACAAATCTTTGTTCTCATCACATACCGCAAGAAGTAAAATCATAATCGGGTGTGTATATATCCCACCCAACAAGTGCTTCCCACGTCTATATAAACCACACGGAAGACGTTGAGTATATCAAGACGAAATACCCGGATGCAAAATTCATAATAACAGGAGATTATAATTTACCAAGCTGTGAATGGAATGAGTCAATCAACCCAACACCACAAATTCTGGAAGTGCTCGTGTGATCTTAGATATGGTCAACTATATGGGATTTACGCAAGCAAATACTGTTTATAACTTCATGGGCCGACAGTTGGATCTTGTTTTCTCTAGTGACCCTGAACTTAAATTTTATCCATCTCAAGATACATTAACTTCTAGTATAGATCCATTTCATCCATGTATAGAATGTATTGTAGTTGTCAATGAGTCATGTCATCGTATTAAAAATCAGACACACAGAAACACAACTTTACTAAGGCAGACTATTGTAATATTATTAAGGATTTGACTGACATCGACTGGTCTGATCTACTCAATATCAATTTAGAACTTAACGCTCAGGTTGATCACTTTTATACTAAAATAAACAACGTAATTAGTCTCCATGTACCCACTTTTATACTTAAAGAAAATAATTTTCCTATTTGGTTTGACAAGGAAAACAAAAAAATGTGTGATTGATAAAAAAAATCGCCCCATAAAATATACAAGGAGACGAATTCTATTGAAATCATACACAAAATTTTGTGCTCTTAGATCTAAATGTAAATTGCTATCTAAAAAATGCTACGCCGATTATATTTGCAATGTAGAAAAACTCAATCCCTAGTAATATGAAAGAATTCTGGAAATTTTCAAATTCACTACGTAAACAGGCATCAAACTATCCCAATTCTATGTTTTTTGGAAACAAAAATAGCGATAAACTGGAATCAATAGTGAATTTGTTTGCTGATTTTTTCAAAACTGTTTATGATGTGGATACTCCTATTACAGACTTAAATTCTCTTTCAATAAGTGATGTGTTAAATGTTCCTAGCATAAATATATCATTGAGTGATATTATAAACAAGATAAAAACCCTGGATGAGCGCAAATCTGCTGGTCCTGATAATATCCCTCCTATATTCTTAAAACGTACTGTTAACGAAATTGCATACCCATTTGAAAATATTATTTGAGAAATCCCTATCAACTGGTTTTTTCCCCGATGCGTGGAAATATAGTAAACTTAACTCCTATATTCAAAAACGGAGATAAAAAAGACGTTTCAAACTATAGACCTATATGTATTCTTTCTACAATACCAAAACTATTCGAAAAGTATTATCCTAGATAAACTGTTAAAACATGTCATTCACATTATTACCCCGTATCAGCACGGCTTTGTACCACGAAAGTCTACCCTTACTAATCTGCTGATCTATGAAAATTTCATTGTAGATTGTTTTTCAAGGAAATCTCAAGTTGATTCTTTATACACTGACTTCAGTAAAGCTTTTGACAAGGTACACCATTCAACGCTGCTCGAAAAATTACGATTAATGGGTTTGAACAGTGATATCCTTATTTGGCTCAAATCTTACCTTAGTAAGAGAAAACTTTGTGTTAAAATACATTCATTTGAATCTTATGTATTTGAAGCCACAAGTGGAGTGCCACAAGGCTCTCACTTAGGTCCTATTCTATTTATACTTTTTATCAATGATATAGTTAAGATTTTTAGCGGTGTTGAAGTGTTATTGTTGCCGATGACCTGAAGATGTATATAGAGATTAAGTGTTTAAATGATTGTCTAATCCTTCAAGAAAATCTGAATAACTTGTTTAATTGGTGTACAGTCAATAAACTTAAGTTGAATGTATCAAAATGCTGTAAAATGAGCTTTTACAGGTTGAAAAACAGGATCGAATTCCAATATTCTCTTAATGATATCCCTCTTGAGGAGGTGAAGTCTATTAAAGACCTTGGAGTCATATTTGATACAAATCTTTCATTTGTTTTACACATAGATACCATTTGTAATAAAGCCATGAAAATGTTAGGTTTTGTGTTAAGGACAGTGAGGGACTTTAAAGACATTAAATGTGTTAAAATTCTTTATAATGCTTTAGTGAGATGCCAGATGGAATACAACTCAGTGGTGTGGTCTCCTTACTACAATATTCATATAAAGGCTATTGAAAGAGTACAACATAAGTTTTTAAGATTTGTAAATAGTAAATATTACCACATTGCCACAGAACTCATTGATTACAAGTTTCTTCTAAAGGAGACCAACTTGATAACCCTTTAGTGACAGGAGAGTTATGACAGATCTCGTATTCCTCTACCATATCTTACATTCAACGATCGATTGCCCTGAGTTGCTCGTGGAATAAAAGTTTAGAGTACCTACAGTTAGTACTAGACAGAAAAGTCTGTTCCACTGTGGCAGTGGTAGAAACTAACTATTATGTTTCATTCTCCTATACCCAGATTACACAGGTTGGGTAACGAGCATTGCGGGTCAATCGATTTATTTAATGTCAATATCCAGAGATTCAAGTCCTTCTTAATAAAATACTTTATTCTATGTAATTTTTATTTTTTTAATAATGTAATTAATTTTTTTGTATTAATTTTTATGTAATTTTTTATTTTAATAATTGTCTTTATTTTAATTTTATTCTATTTAATTATTACTTTGATTCTATGAAAAATATTTCAGTTTTTTCTCAGCGTATTATTTCTTTTGGCTCTTCTGTTTTTAATTTTATTTTGTTTTATTTTAATTATATTTCAAATTTATATAAGTACTGTAAACTACTGTATAAAATATTATGTATTTGTAAATGCCCAACGGGCGTAGATAAATAAATAAATAAATAAAAATAAATTTCTGTAACATTAAAATACGCACACACTAGTCTAAGACTGTGGAAAATTCATACTTTTATATGTTTAACATCAATAAAACAAGGTGATCAGGAGTAGAGAAACCCATTTCTCAAACAATTATTTTAAAAACAACATTTTGAGTGTCTCCAAATACTTGTAGACAAAAACTGGATTTCACCCATTACGGGCTAATAATTTTCATTACGGGCTAATAATTACAATTTGACATCTCAACAGAGACGAGAATTTTGGAAGGGAATATGGATATCTAGGCGTTTACAGGGCTTATGACCTGTCATTGGCTGGGTTAAGTGGCCACTTGATGTATTACAACATTCCCCATTTCACCTAGTATTTTTTGTCTACAAGTATTTAGACACACTCAAAATGTTGTTTATAAAAGTTAGCTGGTAAAAGTTATAAGCGTAACAAATTAAAGAGTCATCTTCAGGCGTTTCCTAGTAGGTGATATAATTCGGTAAGAATCTCACTTGCAATCATAAAGGTTTCTGCTAAAATGCTTAGCAATTATCTTAATGGATGACAGAGTGTTCACATGTGAAGCGTCGCGCCATTCACTGCATATATACAAGTTCTGATAATTGGCAGATATGGATATCAAATACTAGGTGAAAAATGGGAAATGAATGTTGTAATACATCAAGTGGCCACTTAACCCAACCAATGACAGGTCATAAGCCCTGTAAACGCCTAGATATCCATATTCCCTTCCAAACTTCTCGTCTCTGTTGAAATGTCAAATTGTAATTATTTTTAAAATTAAAACACGTCTTGAATTCTTCAAAACGTTTTAAATGTCAGTTTAAATGCTCTACAGTAAAAGGCTGTATGATATTTGGTATTTTGAATATGTCTACCCTTCCGGTATCCAGTAATTCCCGCGTTTTACGACGCAGCGGGGCCAGAGAATTCCAGAAAATAACGCAAGAGTTGGGTGAGTCTCGTTTATATAATGACCTATTTGAAGGATAATTTTATATTCCAGGTTTTTACGAGTGCCGGTCTCAATAAACCGGTGGTAGAACGACTCTGCATATGACTGAGGTGTTAAACTGGCTAAACCCGCCACATATAACGCTGAAAGAATGAACCTTACCTGGCAATGAAATTTAGGAAATAATACTGAAATTACTAAACTTACTTACCATCACGTAGGCAGAGAGGATAGAACGCCATACCACTCTGTCCTGACATACTTCCTTTGCTTCCTCTACGCCAATTATTCCGGCTTTTCACATGTCCACTTTCAAGTACTTGTCGTACTAAGTCATGCCATGTCTTTCTCGGCCTTCCTCGGCTTCTAAATCCAGGCACACTTGCATTAAAACTTCTTTTAGCCGTTCTTTCATCTCTCATTCGCTCGACATGAACAAACCATCGTAAAAAGCCCTTCCTTCATTTTGTCGATAATGCTTATCTCGGCCTTGCACTCTGCTCTAATTTCGACATTTGTACACCCATCATACATAGTCTTACCACACATTCGCCTGAGAGATCGCATTTCAACAGCACTTAGTCTACTTTCATCCTTCTTTTTCCAACACCACGCTTCACTACCATACATAAGGGTTGAAATTCTACTGAAATTACATTCGTCATAAATATGTAATTTAGACCTGTAGAATAAATTTTTAAACAATACTATTAAATATAAATGAACACAAACCGTTTTATACGAAGCAATATTTCGTATAGCGCAGTTATCGTAATTCGCCAATTTATAAAGTTAATATATAAAACCATATTAATTTGATTCACCTTATTCAGCTGATTCTTCAAGTAAACAATTTGTTTTTTAATTAAAAACGATGTAAATTGCACGGTTTCATGATTTTACACTGTTGTTTAATCGACACGGCGTTACTTAGTGAGGATGAGTGTGTGCAAAATGATACGATATTGAAAAAAGTTATTGACTATCGAAGATTACTCATTCACCCTATAAATAGCCTTGTATAGATTGATGGTCCCTTATTTATATATGAAGTTTCATGTAAACTGTATTGCATGAAAAACATAACACTCCTTTTACTTTTCCTTATCCGCCTCCAATGGTGCATAGGGCACTGCATTGGTACACCAAAAGCAAAAACGAAAATCTCTGACAACCAAACAATGACGAGTTTGCAAACTGAGATTGAATGTTATCACTTGATTAGAAGCGTTTATCTACGAAAAATCGACAGAAACGTTCTCGAGGAGTTGGTGTCTGCTTGACATAATTTCCTAGTTACTAGTAAATAGATTCTCCATTGTTAGCTAGTTTTTTCATGGAGGAGAAGGGAAGAGATTTCTGAAGCTTTCTTAGACTTTTCCTTGATTAATTTTTCTCATCAGGAAAACGTGCTAATTATGAAAACTATTTTCGCGGCTAAATAATTTTTGATTAGAAAAATAAAAGGTTCCTTGATTTTTATTTTTCATGGCTATTTTGTCAAATATTTCGATGTTTCATTTTCGTTGTGTATGGGTAGAATTCTGTACCTCGGGAAACTATAGTGGACCCGGACTGGAAAATAAACTCTGGTTTTAAAAACTAGTACTATTACTAATGCCCTTGTTTTTTTTTTTTTTTTCAATTATTAGAATAACTAAACAGTTTTTATATTATTATATTTCCACCACTTTACTATTTTCTCTTATCCACCCGATGGTGCATAGAGCACTGCATTGGTTCACCAAATGCAGTGTATCTTGATCATTTTATTACACATGAAATATTAGTATAATAATCACATGTAAATAAATATTTCATGTCGACCCTTTACGGAAATCGAACCCGCAACCTCATGCATGGTTACCAAATGCGCTACCACTATGCTACAAGGCGGACAGAAAAACGGCTTTAAAAAATATAAATAATGAAATAAGTAGTTTAAAACAAAAGCGTGGTTTCTTTCATATGTATGGAAAACTACAAAGTGAGTACTACAAACATTTGAAAAGCATGATGTAACAACACTAGATTTTTAGAAAAAAACACTAACAAGAAATAATCCGACCAATTTATAATGAATTATTTAAAAAACAATTAGAACCAGCATAAATATTTAAAACAATAATTATAATTTTTTTACAGAAATAAAAACTGAAGCATCTACAGATAGGCAGTTATTTTTTCCGATTTGATTGTTAAAAAGGGTAACGTATCAGAAGAAGAAGAAAATTTAATAACTTTTTTAAAGGAAATTAGTGGAAAAAGTGGAACTAACTAACCATCGTGGTATTTCCACGAAGGGGTTGGTAGAGAGGATAGAACGCCACATCACTCCGTCCTATAATATAAAAAAGTTAAATGTTTAGATACATCGCAAAATCACCATTCCTTATTTTTAACT
>JAGVSP010005156.1:0-47132 GCA_022494985.1 Micrasema minimum
CATTCTTACGAGAGGCGGGAGAATAACATGACACTATTCATCTTTTATATTCTAATATTATCCCCAGAAGTGTAATTAATGCAACCTTCTCCATACAAACCTATTTATATTGAATGGTCTATTGTACGATAATGCATTGTCATATTGGCATTATTTGATTTAGAATAATTGCAAATGAAGATAAAACCAACATTTATAAATGACAAAAGGAAGTATAATAAGTAAACCAATTAAAGGTTTCCACAAAAAGTATAGGTACGCCAGTAATATTTGTACCAACAAAAACTATTTATTCACGAATTCACGAATCACAATAATTTTAATCATCGGCTTTGCTTGTCTATAAATACGAAGATGGTAATGAAAAAAAAATACGAATTATATCTCTGAATTTCTTTTTCATTGACGGTGTGGAAAAGCTGGATATCACGGATTGGGATGAAGGAAAAGAGAGCGAAGGACAGTCCCTAGCAAGATGGGTAGATCCAATAAATGGGCTAACAGGGGCCCTCAATCAATATAGTCCAGGGCCGGATGGAGGCGATTGTGGCAAACTATTCATGGGCATTCGGTGAACCACGACGCTCAGCCTAGAGCATCATAACGAAAAAAGTAGATAAATCACGAAAATACCTAATTGTTATTAATTAATTGCCACCTATCCATCTAATTTTCATATATATGCTTCTAGAATCTAGAAGTGTGGCCCATATTTATATAATAAAAAATTTCAAAACTAGTTTACATGTCTGGGTACCCACTAATTTTTTTTATCAGTGGTAAAACAAGTATTCAGGTAAAGTTTGAAGCTAATATTCTAAATGGAAGACAGTGCTCAAAGGTATGTTATATTAAGAAAAAATATTATTAAAAAATCTGGCATTTCGAGGGATGTTCTAAATTAAGTACAACTACCTGGGAAGTAGTAAATTAGTTTATTTCATAGTTTAATATTGATGATGAATGGTAGCTGATTAAATCTAGATATTGGTTCTAAATCTTAGATACCTTTAAAGAATATAGAGTCCGCTTGACGTGTTATAGTAGGTGACAAAGCCATATTTTCACAAAAAGTCCTCCTCACAAACAACCATTGATAGTTATAATTTTTTCAACTCTTTAACACATTTTTCTTGGTATTTCTTTCACAATTTTTTAATTTTTTTATTTGGGAAAATTACAAAAATTTTAAAACCTTGGAGACGTTGAGCATAGCCCTTTTGTTCCACCTGGGACATTGAAATTTTTAGCACTTAACTACTATCAACTAAAGTAAAAAAACTTAGCGGGTGCCCTGAGGTGTAGGGGAAATTTAACATTTTTGGGCCATCCTAGGTATGAAATGTGTAGAAAAAAAACTTGAATTTAACGTATTATTTTCACATTGTGAAAGCGATGTGTTCATAGAAATTGAGGCTTGACGCTCACAGACAAGATAACAAGAATATCCCATTGTTCAACTCTGAAAAGAGCTTTGTGAACTTAAAATCCCGTAGTCAGCGAGTAAATAGTGATTAAACTTAATTAATGGTGAGCTTTTTGTTGCTTCGCGAGCTTTTACGATGAAATAGTCATTAAGGCGTAATGGGAAGAATGACGGAGGCTTGAAATGCTGTGAAAAGTTTTTAATTGCATATTATGTATGGTTTTGAGCTGCTCGTATACGAACGTCATTACTGTCAAATGAAGATAAGTGCTTTGTTATGAAATAAAACCAAATGTGTGTGTTTTATGGTAATGGTAATGGATATTATATAATGTAGCTGGAAATGGGTCTTATTATTTACGTTTACTTGTAAGGTATCAATGATAGATAAGGTAACGAAGCCAAGTAAATAAATTACTATTTTTATATTCTTTGTAAGGGAAATCAACAGCGATATATATATTTAGTAAGAATACAAGGTTAAGTAACCACATCAAAGGCCAATAGCAGAGTTTAATCAAAATATGTGGGAGAAAATGAGTAAATAACAAAATATAATTTACAAGTATTAATTTTTACTTTATTTAGCAGATCAAGACAAAGATAGGAAAAAACCACAATTACTATTTTATTTTTTTATTTACAGGAAAACCAACAGTCAAATAATCATTAGAATAAACATTAAAAGAAAACAGAGTAGACCAATTAGAGGTTTTCACAGGTAGTAACAAAAATATGTAAAAAAGAAAGAAAAATATTCTCATCGTAAGATTACTGCAAATAAATTATAGGTACATAAAAGTGAGTTAAAAGTTAGAAAAAAAAGAAAAAAAAATGCTAGCTCAACAAAATGAGATCAACAAAGTATGATTTCACTCGGAAAGCAAACGCCGCACAACACCATGGTTATTCTCAAGTAAATCTATATTCAATGTTTTAGATATTTTATTAAAGTTATTGGAGGCTCGCCATATGTACGAATTTTTTCAATAGTTAGTATGTACCAGAGGGGTATAAAGAAGAGGGTTGTTTTACGGGAAATATTTATGGAAAGTTTAGATAGTAGTTCCGGAGAGTCTATTGCTCCAGAGGCTATTTTTGATAGGAAAACTATATCGGCTATTTCACGACGCTTTATTAATAACAATATACATTCACTTGAAAAAATTACAGTTCGCTCCAGGATTTCAAAAAGTTGATTGGTTGATCGTAGTTGACTGAGAGGCGTAAGAAGTCATATTTGCAAAAGGCATTCGTTAAAATCTCGAATAAAGTAAAAAATAATAGATATTATTGATATCCCAACAGAGACAGAGAAACTCTGGGAAACGAATGTGGATTATCTAGGCGTTTACAGGGCTTATGACCTGTCATTGGCTGGGTTAAGTGGCCACTTGATGTATTTCAACATTCCCCATTCAGCCCACTATCTGATAACCATATATGACAAATTTTTGAAATTGGTATATATATTGAACTCGCGTTCGTAATATCACATTACAAGTGAATTTCTCTCTGGTGAGATCTGCTGAGAAGATTGTGAAGCATTTTTGGCAGTCAATCTTTATTGGTGTAAATATCTGATATTAGCCCGGCATGGGTATAATCCAGTAATTTGTCTATAAGAATTTGTACACATTCAAAATGTTTCTAAAAATTAATACTTTATTTATTTTATTTTATTTGTACTCTTGTACATTGTGAGTTTTAAAATAAATCAATAATGTTCCCTCCCTGAGATATCCCTTATTATATCAGCGCTCTTATTTGTAGAATTCATTTTCCAAACAGATCCTCAGCGAATTCAATAAGTTAATCCTTGAAGACTTCATCGCGAATCTTCCTGCGAAATATGTGGAACTTTGTTATCCTCTTTTGCTGGCACAAACGATTCTAATCTCCCCAAGAGTTGTATGGGGTGCCTTTATATGAACTTAATCCCGCAGTAATGGTCTCGCCATATACGGCGAAAACTCGCCATTATTTTCTTGGTCTGGATTACTTCGCCATGAAAACATTCGTTGCTTTAATCTCTGCACGCTATACCAAGAAAGGTTTCAAAGCTTTATATTATGATGTATTTTTGTACAAGTCCTTTCACAGTTTGCTCGATACCAGACTTACTGGACTTATATAAAGTTTTTTGGGTCTTTATTACTGCCTCGTTGTAAGAAACCAGTTTTACGCCACATCGATGGTTTAGTAGCAAAGGTCTTCATAAAATTATAGTTTAAAGTACTTATTAAACAATTGAACAAGTAAATCAGAATGACATTTTTTATAATTGATATAATATTGAATATGAGCAAGAAATCAAACCATTTGATCCACGTTCAGTATTGTGGTTCTTGATTAATATATATATTTTTTTTAAAACACATAAAGCGCTGAGATGTATCCTAGACAAAAATATATTTATTTTACCTTATTCCACTGTAGTAGATACCATTGTAATGCATTATTTTGTCAGGTTTATTGCGTTTTATGTTATGCTACTAGGCTCATTTGCCTCTTACGTTGTAAAAAAATAATAATTCCAAAATAAGGCTGAAAATTACGGTTGAAAAACCAATCTAAGCCGAGACCTCAATTTGTTCTGCACATAGAGTTTAAATTCAATTTTTGTATACCTACGCTATGAATGTGGCTAAGACACATTTTACTTGCAAGACTCTGTCTTAGCATAAGTCATTCCTTAAAGCATCCCAATAATGTAAACAGTGCCTGATAATCCCGAGTAAAAATACCTTCAGATTGTCTGTCATCCAACACAAATTGTATGAGGATTGTTATTTGTGTTAGATTATTGGGGGATGAGCTCACAAATCAACCGCACTGTCATGTAATGTCATTGGAATTGAATCCTAGAAACAGGAAGCAGAGATATACAGGGCTGGATTGAACGTTCTGTTAACTTTTAATTTTTTTTTTTTTTATTTGTTGTACTGAAGCATGTACCTGCGTAATGCTCAATACACCACGAAGCCGTACGTGAAAATGATAATTATTTTGCATTTATTCACTTTACCGGCAAGGCATCACAAGTCGGAGATTCCAAGAGGCATTTTAAATACGCGATTAATATTAATAATAATAAAAAAAGTTTTTATTCCAAACCTTGAAGTAGTGAGTGCAAGCCTCTAAGGTTATTAAAAATACAAAATAACACAGTAAGATCAACATGATTTATAGAATGGAACAAAGAAGTGAAAATAAGAAAATAAGGAAATAAATTAAAAATATTGATTAATAAATCGTGTGCGGTGGTTTGACTTGGTGAGGAACACAGAGGTGAGGCAACGGACACAGCAACCCTTGGTATCTACTGTCATCCGGCGAAGGCGTTTCGGCTGGCTAGGCCATATATACTACGTATGCCTCCCGAGAGCCTTAACCATGCTTGCCTATTTTACAAGGCATCAGGTTCTCGGCGTCATGGTCGTCCACTGTTGACGATTCGTCGGCAGTTTGCGTCAGAGCTGCGGGACGTGGACTTGACCTGGGAGGATGCACGGGAGCTGGCGGCCGATCGCTTGGCCTGGAGGCAGTTTGTGGATTCCATATACTCCACATAGGGAGTGGATATATGGTATGATGATGATGATGATGAATAAATCAATCATGACTGATACTCGTTTTAAGCGGTTTCAGCATTTAAAGCCATCGTATGTACAGCGGAGATTGTATTATTTTTTTAATTATAATAATAATACGTAGTTTATTCTAGATCTCACTTAAGTGTTGCCACAGTTTCAGCTCCCACCGGAGTTTCACCAAATGGACAAAAATGTCTTTCTTGCTCGTCTCCAGCCTTTAAAGTAATTTCACTACCTGATGCCGCAACAGACCATCCCAGCGCGGGAGTCTTGCATCCGGAAACATAAATTTTTTGAGGAGGTTGCTGCGTCCATTCTCAAAATAAAAAGATGAAAAATATGAGTCGTATGTGCCCGACAAATATTTCAGAGTCCGACGTCATGTACTGCTGATTATTCCTCATGGCAGAACTGACGTGATTGCAAACCATGCCATGACAAGAGGTATGGAAATATTCAATAAACTTAGGGATATTGATTTGTTTAGTTTAAACAATGAACAATTCAAAAAAGCTACTAAAAGAAAAATAAATTTACTCGAGAATGGGCACAATGTATTAGGGTCTAACTACCTGTTTTTGTGTCATTTAAAAAAAAAGCAGAAGAAGAAGAAGAAAAAGAAGAGGGAGAAGAAGAAGAGAAAGAAGAAGAGGAAGAATAAGAAGTGGATCCGCCACTATGAGAACTCTCTGGTAACTTCATTCGAACGAGGATCGGAAAATGAAAGAAGGACTTACCAGAGCTGGACTCAACAAGGGCGGTAAATGACGAATGAAGGACCACCAGGAAGGGCGAAGTATCCTGGAATACTCTGGAAACACCATGTCGAACTGGCGCGGCGGCGGGATACAAACGAAGGGCACAGCACACTATTACTCACTTTCACCGAGGGGGGTTTCAGGAATTGGTTTCTGGGAAGCTTGGAGATGGAACGAGTTTGACGAGGGGATTTTTATGGAAATGAACAAGGGAAGAACAGGTCTTGGATTTAACAGGAAGAACGGATGATGACGAGTTCGAGGTAATGTTGCTGCGCTGAGCGAATATTCGAGACTGAATAGGAGTTGGAAATCAGGTGATACATCGGAATAGAATGGATGAAGGTAGGTAATAAATTTCGGAAGGAATTCGAATTACCTATCACCAGAGAGTCCCATAAATGGCCAAACCAAGAACTTTAAATATTATATTTTTCTTCGTTTATGTAATGATTATTTTCTGTATTACTCAAAATGGATAAGGTGTGGAAAAAGCAAATTAGTAGTAACTTCAAAATTATGTACAGATATCGGATTTTTGGTGATTCATTTTTAGAAAAAAATATTTGTACTCGTATGAAGATTAAGGCTCAGTAAAGCTTAAAACACACATTATACAAAAATGTCCATTGTAAAAATTTAACGTATTTTTATTAGGCTCTATTAATGATAATTTCAGATTTAATTTCAAATACAGCCCTGCTGAAACGAGTACGTACGGAATAGTCAATATTCAGGATACAATCGGAGTAACAAACCACACAATATCCACCATTGTGAAGGCTCATTAGATAGTGATGTATATTTGTAAGTAGCTACATGTACCTAGATTTACTATATTAGTACTCATTATTATTACTGTATTCACATATGATATATTGTAGATACCCATGTTTATTTTGAATAATGGTAGTCCAATAATAATATTTCAGAAGAGAACTATAAGTTCATTAGTGTTAACTAATGGAATAGTTATTAAGAAACTAAAATTCAGAAAAATGTACATGAATAATTATTATTGTTGTCAATATTAGTGTTGTAAAACGCTGCACTTGTACCAATGCAGTGTATGCTATACATCAATAGGTGCGGATGGTTAAAAAGAGAGAAAAATATAGCCAACAATAATCTGTTATAAAGGTTGTTATATAGGAGTACCTACAAAGAAAAGAAAATAAAGTGGCGTCTACGGAACAAGAAGACAATAATAAAATCGCACGTGATTTTAGACCGGCTATTCGTTCCGCCCCAAGGGTAAATTTATTTTAATAGAAGAGCAATTTCTTAATTAAATTTTCTAGAGTTTCCTTCCAAGAAATGGATTAAGGGAGGTAGGATTGGATAAAAAGAAAGGTAGTATAAGTTTCCTTTAAGATTATTAGGAATATCTGTATAATTGAAATTCAAAATACGTCAATTTAACATGAAATAATTATTTACTTATTTAATCACGTAGGTAAAGTAAAAAGATATAAAAAAAAGATTTAAAAAATATTGCAATAGCAGGAATGTAGTGTAGAAAGTAGGTAGTTTTTTATGATTATAATTTCATCAAGAATATTGCCAATAGAAAAATAAACAATGATATTTTTTATAAATATATTTCGTTTCCTCTTTAAGTTACATTTAAACTGAAAAAATACCAATAATTATGCAAGTAAATTCACATAAGAGCCAAAACAGGTATTTTCATCGTATTAAATTCATAGACGTATGGCAGGATATAAAGTTTATACTGCCTTGCATTAAGTTCATAACAATATTTAAGTTGGCATATTCCGGACTTTATTATGGCATCAACCACTTCTCGTTGGTTGAATTTTAACGATACCATCAAGGTTATGGTGTTATCAAACGTTACGTACTAGAATACTTTATAATACTGTCAGTTTATGGTAAATTTCAAGAGAGAAAATCTGAGTAAGTTCGTAAAAAGTTGAATTAGAGATGCAAGCGGGAGAGCTTTTTCTCATTTTTTTTCAAATTCATATAAAAGAATTATGCGTACTTTATACGAGACCGAAAACTGTACAGTCTGTCAAAGAATACTCCAAAGTTTATTTCTCAAGCGCGATCGTACCGTATGTTTAAACAGAGGAAATTGTTAATATATCTTGTAATGTATTTTTTTTTTTTTTTTTTATATTTTAAAAGCATTCAATATAAATAGCAATATCAACTTGACTAAAACTTGACAATTTTTAGGTCAGCCTAATGTAGCGCCGACCATTCAATATTCCATCTAGTTTTTGTATTACAAGAGACGGCTTACAAACTGGACCAGAAACTATACAGATTTCTATAAACAACATTTTGAGTGTGTCGAAATACTTGTAGACAAAAACTGGATTTCACCCATTACGGGCTAATAATTACAATTTGACATCTCAACAGAGACGAGAAACATGGAAGGGAATATGGATATCTAGGCGTTTACAGGGCTTACGACCTGTCATTGGCTGGGTTAAGTGACCACTTGATGTATTACAACATTCCCCCATTTCACCGACGCGTTTCATACATTTCAAAATGTGCGCGACGCTTCACATGTGAACTCTCGCAATTTTCGCAATTTTCTCAATGGATGACAGAGAGTTCACATGTGAAGCGTCGCGCCATTTTAATGTATATTGGCAGATATGCATATCAAATACTAGGTGAAATGGGGAATGTTGTAATACATCAAGTGGCCACTTAACCTAGCCAATGACAGGTCGTAAGCCCTGTAAACGCCTAGATATCCATATTCCCTTCCAAGTTTCTCGTCTCTGTTGAGATGTCAAATTGTGTACAGATTTCTGTCCAATTTAAAGTGCGCATTAGGTATAAATAACTTATTTAGATGTAAAAATAGTTTTTTTTTTTCATTTTAAAGGTACCTAACGGAAACTTATTGTAATAAAATATGGAATAAATAGCTCCTGTGAGATTTTTTAGATAGTTGTTTGAAAATTAAATTTGCTTGTATCCCTTTGAACACAGTGTCTTTGTAAGGATACGATCTTTCCTTGTTTTCTTAATTCATTTCACCCTTCCGTAGAAGGGGTAGGTTTGCCGAATAGGGGTAGCTTTCACGTTTCAGTATATTCGGCAACAACAATTGTTTTCTTACAATGGGCTTCCTCAGCTCGGAGACTAGACAATGGCTGGAGAACAATGGCTTATTCAGTTTCCGTTCACCGTCAATGCACCGAGAAAGATATTTGACTGATAGCAAAGATTTCAGTGCAGCCTGACTGGTGGACGTGGTTTGGAATGTAGGGGGATGTATTTATAAGGAGAGAGTCTTTAACGTATCACAAAATTTAAGCAAAAAAAGAAACTTTATTGTATTAAGACATTTCTAGTATTACAATTGTTAAAACATTTTCTTAGTTTGAGCTTTGGATAAGTTTTTTATCCGCAAAAATTGCGACAAGCATGATAGGAACACGCGAAATCCAAAAAGCAAATTTGCAAATCACATGTAAATAAAAGCGTTGCAAAGGGTCAGTAAGTCGAATCGGCTTAGGGGGCAATGTACACGCTTGTATAACAGGGTGCTAGAAAGCATTCAATCATTATGAATAAAAAATAAATAAAAAAATGTTAAAAATACATTATGCTTGAGGGCCTATTACCAGATAGGTGACTATTTTGAAGATCCAAACCCTTGGACGTGTCAATTTATATTTTTATAGTTTTGTTATATTATTTTTATTATATAATTTGTGATATTTTTTTGTATATTGTAATCTTTTGTTTTTTATTGACGTCAAAAAGTGATTTATATCCTATTTTGAAAAATGTTTTTAAAAAAAATAACGGTAAAATAAAAGAGAGAAAATCACTAAAAGTACACACGATTGTACCAAAGATTATATTTTTTTGATACATTTAAAAACAATTTTAAGATCATCGTTTGATCGGGTATAAGAAAATAGAGAGAAGCAGCCAGAAACAGGCGTATAAGCTTTTTGTACAAAGCCAAGACTCTCATGGGTTGTAGCTTAGGAAATAATGATAATAATGAATAACTGATAAGTAAAAAAACGCTAACAGAAATGTGTGTGTTCATAAATACTTTTCCAATTAAAGAAAAACAGTCTGGATACTGATTTGCAAAACTATTTTGTTATAATTAGATTTTTTGCGGGGTTTTCCACCAACACACATAAGTTTTCATTTCGTTAAATTAAGCTCAGGCCTTGGCTTGTATCTTAACCTGAATTTCTTGAAACAGAAACATAATATTGTTTTGTTCATTATGTGAGCCCTTTTGTAAGGGAGCAATTCAGATAAAATAGTAGACAGTTAAATAGGTAATTAAGGACGAATTACTCCGGTATATTATCCTGTTTTGAGGAAGTGGTAGGGACGTAAATGTGTTTCCAGTTTACATTACTCACTCCATTCAGTCAAGATTATGATGCGAAAACGGAGACGTATTATATGGAAGAACAAAGAAATGAGCTTGCTTGTTTCTTGCGAAGTACAGTAAGGATTCTATAAAGCAACTGATTTTTTTCCTGAAAACCTGAAATTCTGAAATCATAAGAATTGCGCATACTCGTACAAGTAAATAAAATAGAGTATAGAACAATCTCAGGTGCAAATTTACTAATTTGGTCTATGTAAATTATGTAGAACTTAATAAATATAAATAAATAATTCATGATTAATTGAAAACCATGGTTTTTCTTGGATATGATGTGTCATTTTTTATATTGACTCTTTTATTCGTTGATATTATATTCAGATCAAGTAAATTTTAAAAGTTAAAGATGGAGAGCAATGCTTGGCTTTTTTTGATAATATTTTTAAATGTATAATATTTAACAACATTTTGAATGTATACAAATACTTGTAGACAAATTACTGGACTATAATCATGCTGGGCTGGTATCAGATATTATTTGATATCCCAACAGAGACAGAAAAACTCGAAGAAGATTGTTAAAAAATGCTTAACAATCTTCTCAACAGATGACACCAGCATAGAAAATTTCAGTAATGCGGAACGACGTAGACGAGTTCAATATATATTAGTTCCAAAATTTGTCATATATGGTTATCAGATGATGGGCGGAATGGGGAATGTTGTAGTGCACCAAGTGGCCACTTAACCCAGCCAATGACTGGTCATAAGCCCTGTAAACGCCTAAATAACCCACATTCACTTCCAAAGTTTCTCTGTCTCTGTTGGGATATCAATAATATCTGTATGATATTTATTCATTTCATTCATAAACAGTTACACTAGTCTATTTTGTGCATTTTAGTATGTGAAGGTAAGATGAACAGTTTTGCACTTAAGTCGTGCCAATTCAATGTTATATACATGAAATATTAATAAGAAAAAACACATTTTAAATAAATATTCAGGCAGACCCCCATGGGAATCGAACCTGCGCCTGCGATTTCATAAATAATAGCTCAACGCGCTAACTACTACACCAAATTACTCGAAACGCTTACAAATTCACTGAGGCATAGCAGATAATAAATTCAAATTTTTACACAGAATATGCAACCACCACACTAAGTTAAAAAAAAATATATTTAAGCTTTTTCGTTTAACAGTTTTTTCAGCTGTTTATTTAGGCAATATTTTGCTGGGTCAGTTACTATTTTAAGACAAATTATTATTATGTAGCGACTTCAAACCAAACCTAGATGAGTGAACGGGTGAATAAACGGGCCACGAGATCGCATAATAATATTTTTTAAGTGCTTGTAACTAACTTACAACCGTCACGCTATTTCGAATACCTGTGCCGATATACATAAAATTAATGGAATCCTATTAGCTTATTATTGTATTTTGAATCTTTTATATAAATAAACGCCATTGAACTGAAAAAATGATTAAAAAGTACACGAGAAAAACCTTTCTGTAAACTACTATTACTTACTACTTCTACTTTCCTCTGTCCGCACCCAATGGTGTCTAGGGCACTGCATTGCATTAGTACACCAAGTGCAGTGAATCCTGGTCATTTTTTTTATTACATAAAAGTTAGATGGTCAGTCATACGCTTCAGAACCCGTCCAAGGTATCACGTTGAAATATTAATATAAAAATCACCTGGAAATAAATATTTCATATTGACCCCTTACGGGAATCGAACCCGCGACCTCATGCATGGTAGCCCAGACCCACGGCACTACGAGGCAGACTGCATTCAAAGTAATGCACAAACCCTTTTTATTTTAAACTCGTACATCATTCTTAAACATACCTACTGATCAATTTTGATATCTAACCTCACTTTTCAAATAACAGCAAACTGCACTATGCAAGACGAAAAGACAAAAAAAGTAAAGAAGTTTTAGTAAAAGTCAAAAGACAAAACGTTTTTAGTTTAAAAGATGAATGTCTGTCAGAATCTTTAGTGTTGAAAACGGACTCCGGATATTCCACGTCCAATATCTCTGTTTGTGAAAAGGAAATGGCTTTTCTGATATACAATTACCGGGAAAATAGCGGAGCGCTCAAACAATGTGGATTCCGGGAATTTACGGAATGTGGACTGCATATTATAATATTGGGACAAAAGGTCCGCGGTCAGGATACCGGAGATGGTACTTTATGCATCTAAATCCACAGGAAATTAGAGAAATAAAGGACGTTTAGTACTGTCAGATGATAAAAAAATACCCGAGTTTAATCATATAGGTATCACAGAACATTTCACATTTAAAGACGATAGCCAAATGCTTAGCAATGTTCTCAACAAATGTCACCAGTGAGAAAATTTTTGTTAAATGTAAAATGTTCCTTGATAATTCATACTAATAGATCTTCCGAAATTTTTCATATATGGTTATCAGATGATTGGCGGAATGGAGAATGTTGTAATACATCAAGTAGCCACTTAACCCAGCCAATGACAGGTAATAAGCCCTGTACACGCCTAGATAATCCACATTCGTTTCCAGAGTTTCTCTGTCTCCTGTTGGAATATCAATAATATTTGATATTAGCCCAGCATGGGTAAAATCCAGTAATTTATCTACAAGTATTTGTACTCATTCAAAATATTGTTAATTTTACAATCGTCAATATTAAAAAAAAAAATATTTTTTTCAATTATGGTTTTTATAAAAAAGACATACATATAGTCATAAAACTCGAAGAACAACTCGAAAACTGGAGAAACTATTCATTTTTCATCATTTTTGGATTTGAATGTGTAATACGACTTTTAAATTTGTGCTGGAAATTAATGTTTCCTTCTCGTAAAAGTGCCGCAGATTAAGTAAAATTGCACAAGTTCCTATTAAAATTTGATTTTTTTTATTGTTTTCTTTGTGGATAGTATTCACTTAAATAAATAAGTGATATGCGATAACAATTTGTAAAAAAATTCGAAAAGAAATCACATTCTTACTCAATTTTCTCGAAAACTTTATAATTTTTTTTTAAATATAAATTTTAATTTTTATATAAAATGGCGGAGATTCACTAGTTTCCCACTTGCATATCGAGTTTTGTTTCGCAGTGTACATGAGTATTAATTTTATTTTATGATAAAAAATGAAGTTTAAATATACCAAATAAGCATATTTTTTATGTGTACACATGTCAGTTCAAGTGTTTCAGTTTCCTATATTTTATGGTGTGATAATTTTTGAAATTTGTCTAGCGCACTCGGCGCTGGCTTTTCCCGCCAAATAATCCGTCATCCGCCATCTTGTGACGTGTATCAGATATCCATTAGCCTCTGCAGTCACAAATTGGTACGTGGAGTGCACACTAAATCTCTGTTCCGTTCCCCAGGGGAAGACGGATGCAAATCCAAAAGGCAAAATAATTTACGGGGTTCGTTGGTAATACTTAGTGGTTAGCGCGTTGGGCTACAAGACGGGGGCTTGATTCCAGACGAAGCCAATATAAAATATCTAAGTAAAAAAATATTTTTACACTTATGTTTAAAGTATGATGTCTTGGATTGGTGCTGAAACGTAAGACTAATTATCTTGCCTCCATATAAAAATGCACTTGGTGTACCAAATGAAGTGCTTTATGTACCATTAGGTGCGAATAAGGAAACGTAGTACCCAGTAGAAAATTTAAAAAACCAAAAAATTTCCATGATAAATTTTAATCGAAGCAAAGAGTTATATAGGTATAGTTACTTTTATATTTTTTTATGAAAAAAATAAATTCAAATTGATTTAAGAAAACTAAGCACCCATTTAAAAGACCCCTTAAATACACATTTTACCATGATAATATTTGCATATTTATTTAACCGCCTTATCAGACAATAGGGCCCAATAACAGAGGAAAACAACGTCACAAACACCTAGGTATAAAAAAAACACTTTTTGGATATGTTTTTTTACTTACTTACTTTCATTATCCGCACGATAATAGTTGTAAATTGCACTAATGTGTATTCTTTATTTCAAATAATTTCAGTTGTTGTTTCCCTTTATTATTGAGCGTTTTGGCCTGTTAAGGTGGTTAAATAAAAAAAATAAAAAAATCGTTTATTTTTTAATGGATTATTTTACGATCGAACAATAACCTTATGATTTAAAACCTAATGTCAACTAAAAGTAAATTTTAGAATTTTCATTTAGTCGGGTTTAAACCAACTCATTTTATTAATTTCTGGACTTGCATCCGTTGCTTCTTGGGTAAAATTTCTAACTGGGGTAGATGTGAAGGACAGGGATGCATGAACCTACTTCATATAGGAGAGAAAAGGAGAAATATGTTAGTGGATGTTTTAAAGTATACCATAGGCACATATTTTAGATAATAGGAAATTTTCAGTTAGATTATGACAAAATCCCTGTTTTTGTAAATATATACAAATATAAAGAATTTTATAAAAAATGATGAAACAATAACTTTACCTCATCGTACTTAATGATGTGGAATATTGAAGGCTAGATGATCAGTCTTACACTTCAACGCCAGTCCAACGTATTTTAAAAGTAAATAACGTTTCGACACCCTAAATTCATAACAAATGTGCCGCGCCATAATAATAATATGTATTTATAATACTTTCTTGACAAGCGTGGGGCAGTATTTATCGTGCGATATATGTACTCAGGGACGCTAGGGGTATAGGAGATTATTACGGGCGGAAGAAAATGCAGAGTTCACTAACCTGCTTTGTTGAAGGCGCGTTTCCCTCGCGTTCCTTCGGTGTATGGCTGGCGGTCTCTGTCGGACACCGGAACCACTGTAGTTTGATCAGGAAGCATGTAAGAACTGCGCTACACTACACACTATTTGGAATAAATAACAATAAAAAATATCTGTATATTTGCACACAGGCAATGCAGTTCTTTTCGCGTCGCGTCTGTTTTGCGAACACACTTTGCTGAACTTCGGCTTTTTTCACACCGCAGAATGCAATACTGCTATGAATGGAGTTGAACCAAGGGAGAGGTATGGAAGAACAAAAAAGGTGACAATAATCATACGATAATACATAATACCTATATTGGTCAGAACAAATACTTTAACAATCTTTATAAGACCAGTGTGTAACAATATTAACAATTTGATAATAGGTAGGTATCACACATTTTTTTGCTTTGAAATTTTTTACATTATAGTACGTTTACTACTTTCCATTATCCGCATCCAAAGGTGCATTGGGCACTACATTGATACGCCAAGTGCTGTGAATCTTGACCATTTGTTACACGAAAGCCAGATGATCAGTCTTACGCTTCAGCGCAAGGTATCACATATATATGAAATATTTTGAAGCGAAAATCACATTCCATTAAATATTTCTAAATTTATCACGTTGGGAATCGAACTCGCTACCTCGAGCTTGGTAGTCAAACGCGCTAAACACTACACCACAAAGCGAACAAAAGAAAATACAAAGTGTAGTATAAATAATGTAAAAATTGTTATTATTTCGTAAATTGTATTATAATGTAATATTCAGTACATCACCTACATATTACCAATCTCAATCTTAAATTAGACCCGGAGTTTTTTGTACAACAAATGTGGATTTTTAGACCCGGAGTTTTGTACAACATTTTAGGCGTGTTCAAATACTTGTACACAAATCTGGATTTATCCCAAGACGGGAGTAGGTATATATTTTATTTTATATTCCTACAGAGATGAGGTAGAATTCTTTCAAATTCAGATATAAAATAAAATATACCTACTCCCGTCTTGGGATAAATCTAGATTTGTGTACAAGTATTTGAAGACGCCCAAAACGTTGTATAAAATAAAACATTTTTGTATTCAAATATCTTGGGGCTACTTTCAAACAGTCAGAATAACTGTAGCTGCACTACGATCACCAACATATCTTCGTGTATATATATCGTAGTTGTACCTACGCGTATAATATCGTCAATCATTAAAGCTTATTTTGATAGTTTACCGTGATTGTTTTAAAATAACCCCATAGCTTTCGAACATGAATTCACTAGAAGGAGCGTTTCCATACAAATTTTCTAAAAATATACGCTTCCTAGGGTTAATTTCATAACATCTCTTATTGTCGAATTCCACCGTCTAAAGACTCCAGCACTAGTGATGACGTAGTGGGTAGTAGCTGTAGTATTTTCAAGTATGGAATGTCACTTCTCTGAAATTCTTGTTCAAAGCCCACGCCTTTTCTTCACTCTGCTCTGCAATGAAATTACAACCCTAGAGTACGAGTGGGTAGTAGAGAAATATACGTGAAGTCGCTGAACGAAATGTTCCTTTTCTTGTCATGGTGCCAAGTATCGGATCCGAGGACAAAAAGCTAATGTTTCATAAATTGAAAAATAATAACAATTTATCTCTCTCCTAAATCAATTACCGTTTTGGAAATAGTTTCTACGCCGCTTTACTGCTGTTTTCGCCATATTTGAACTTATGTAACGACTACTGCTATAGTTGGCGGAATCATAGATGGAGAGAAAAAAAATGCGCAGGCAGCTGGTACATAATATGCCCCTATAATTTTTTATTTTGTCTAGTCATAATTTTTTATTTTGTCAAGCCATGTTGCATCGGTCTAATTTATTTTTAAATGGTGGTGAAGATGGTGCCCACAGACTGTGGATGCTCGGGTGGATGTCTGGGATGGGGGACCTGGCGAGGCAGTATATCGGTCTCCACAGGGTGGTAGTAGTTACTAATATTTAATGATCGATGTAGAAACAATGTTTCCCTACAACTGTTAATTTGGGCCGGCTCTGGTTGATTTGGGTGATGGAAACAATGACAATTCTAATACATTAAGCCAAGACAGTGGTAGGGGCAATGAAAGCATTTGTTTGCGTACATAACGTAAATTCATCCGTATTTTTATCCCATTGACAATCTTAAAATCGCGGTATGGCTTGTTGAAAAAGTTGTGCTGGACTGAAAAAACTCAATAGTCTTTAAAACAGTCTAGAGAAAGGGTGGGGCTTTCGTTGAGGTTGAACTTTATTTTTTCTGGTTTAACGGAGTGTCCTTTCAGTGGTGTATTCTGGTTGTTGTTATGAAAACAATTTGAAAACATTTTTACACAATGGCCCCCAAAGCAAGGAATGCAAATATTGAAAAACAAGTCTATGTTGCAAATGTCAAATGTATATATATCGAGTGTGAAAAAAATATCGGTTTGTCGAGAAAACGCATCGAACAGTCACTTGAGAAAATAGCCCGGAGGCGATGAGATTAAAATTTTTTCGGTGATCCGGAAAAAGTAGTTAAAAATATAAATACGTGTGTACCTACCTACCGATTACTTAAGCATATTAATTTTGTGATGTAAAATATAGAAATTTAATACTCATATTATACTAGAGATGATAAGTCTCACATATTACCGTCAGTCCAAGGTATCACAAATGAAATAAACCCATCTCCCTATGCGCCATGTATTCTGGGGAGATAGTTTCCAAAAGCGCTTTCCACACAATATTGTATCACGACTCACGTGAGGAGCTCTCAACAGAATCTCGTTATGTGAGATATATATTGGTGTGTTTGTACAGTACTTGCCTGTAAGGACATCACAAAGCGGGATTATGATTAAATTAATTACTGATTGATAACCTATACCACAGCTATCGCAAGAGTATCATACAATGCACAACGGTAGCATAAACCATAGAGGAGGTTTCCATGGGTGAAAATCCCGTGAATTAATATCGATATTTCATTCAAAATTTGTAGCTTCATAAAAAATAAAAATAAAATATTCCAAACCTTGTGGTGGTGAGTGCAAGCTTTTAAGGTTCTTTTTAAAAAATGATGAAAAATAGATGCTTTTGACTTGTCAGTGGAAATTTTTCTCTTTTTTTAGCCATTTGCCCCTCAAAAGGCCGATAATTTAAATAAAAGCCTGATAATTTGCCGGGCCGATATAATAGGCCGATAAAAACCTCATAATTTAATGTTTTTTTGAAAGTTGTCATAGACTAGTACAGAACAGTATTTTTACAATGTCTCGATTCTCTAAGTTATAGAGAAAACTATTTTAATGGTAACGAAAATAAGGGACTAATAAAATAGGGGCTTCCCATATTTTTTTGTTCCATAAACTTTATAGCTCTTTTTAAAAAATCGGTAAGGCTGTTACCCTAGAAAATAGTTTGAAGTATGTGTGATAATTTCTTCGAAACTTTCAACGAATCCGGAATGTCATTTTAAAAACAGCTTAATTACTAACGCTTACGGTGAGCGTTAAGGTACCCCGCAGACTAGAGACTTTCTATCGGGCGATAGTTTAGTCGGTTGGGCTGCTAGCGCACACACACTGAATCAACAAAACAGTCGGGTTGGTGATGAGTGCGCACACTAGAGAACAGTCGGCCAACTGCTCTAGAATGATTTTCCAGTTAATAAACGACTTTTGAAGAGAGCGGTCGCAATGAATGTTGGAACAATATTGTCAAAAAAAGTTATTATTGCTGCAATACTACGAAGTAGAAAGCCATCGCCCGATTAAACGATCGGCAAGTGTGCACGCGTGGAAGAGCGCCATACTTATTAAGCTATCGGCCGATAGTTTATCGTTAGGATAGTTTAAAGGCAATCGCAAGGCCTATTAAACTTAGCAATCGGCCGATACCGGATCGTTGTAGTATGCGCACTTGCATACATCTTCATACTGATTAAAAGCCCGACTGAACTATCGCCCGATAGAAAGTCTCTAGTCTGCGGGGGCTCTAATAATTGAAAATCAATATCAAAGTTTTTGGACAATTTATCATCAACACAGTTATTCACATTTACTAGAATAGCTTATTCCAAGGGAATTTGTAATACTGTACTTGATTCTGATTTTGAACCAGTCAAATCTATTGATAATCAAAGATAGAAAAATCACAGATACAATGTACATGAATTGAATTCACTTGAAAAAAGAGTCGTTTCCCTCCAGGACTTGTACCTTGGACCATTGGATTCCGCGTCAGGTGCTCTGACCGTAAATACCACGTGTTCATGTGTAAATGTACATTATATTATGTACATACTATGATAGTGCAAATAGGTTATGTACATAAATATGTAGGTACAAACTATGATAGTGCAAATAGGTTATGTATCATGTTTATCGCATCCAAAATATATGTATTTGTTTCTTTAGTACATATTATATCGATAAAGTTCATATAGTAATGGACGTTTCATAAAAAATAACAGATACATTATAATTTTTTTTAGTACATTAAAGTTGTAATGACATATTGTTATCTTGCTTTCCTCACTGGGGGACCCCGTGCCGAGGAAAGGATTTTACAGGATAACGTTTTTTTGTCAAAATTATTTATAAAAATATATATGAATAAATAAATAAAGATGAATTATTTATTAGCTACAATTTTTTAATTGACATATTTATATTATGAGATGACCAAGTGGCGAACTTATGACTCTTGACCATTTTCTTCCAGTCAACCTTCTGTACTATATTGTTTTAGTACTCGTTATAAATAAAATAGAATAGTTTACAAAATCGACAGCTAGATAAAATTGAATCTCAGATAACTACAAATAATAGGATCTTCGATACAATCGGAACTCTCTTATTATCCAGTCTGAGATTGAGATAACCGAGATCCTTATATCCAATAGCCTAGCCTAGCCTATAGCCTTTGGCCAATAACTCCTTCGGATCTTGAGTAAATAAAAAATATATTATTGGATTTCGTCTTGACACAAGAATTCTCTCAATTCTTTATTTCCTATAATACAATAGATATAATATCCACGGTGCTTTGGCAAAACGCTGTAGAGACAATATTATCGTTTCATTTCAAATAATGTAACTTGAAACATTAAATCGAACCGGGCTGTGGTCTAGTGGTTGGAGTGGCGGAGTTTGGATTAGGCGCTCTTTATACGGGACAGAAAACTGTACCGTTTCTTGTGCAGTTTGCAAACTGTCCCGTATAAAGCGAAAACTGTGCGGAATATTGAATGGTCCGCGCGACGCTTGGCTTACCTGACAATTTTGTAAAAAATGTAAGCGTTTAAGAAGATATTGGTAGGAATGCTTTAAGAAACGTAAAAAAACAATAACGTTTTTACATTATTAGCTATAGATAATAATAAACATGCATATTTAGCATGTCTTTTGACAGACTGTACAGTTTTATGAACAAAAAACTGTACAGTATTTTGTCCCGTAGAAAATTCGCATTAGAATCCAGTTTTTCACTTTCTGATACATTTATTTTTGACTGCACGTGAAAGAAGACCCGAAATAGAAATATTTATGATATTGGAATAAGTACAAAAAAGCTTCTTTATAAAAAATTTATAAAGAAATCAATCGTTTTGCGGTGACTCAACTAAATTCACAATACATTATCGAAGTAGGTACAATATACAAAAATCTTAAATAAAATTACGGTGTATTCTAATAGAAAAAGTTGTGCTTCATTTTTTTGCTGTAGGTAATACCTCTGTAAGTAAACAATGACTCTGACCAACCAATCCTCCCATAAGTTGCAAGTTGCACAGAGGAGCATGGAGAGAATTATGCTTGGAATAACATTAAGAGACCGAAAAAGGAACGATTAGATCCGACACCAGACAAAAGTCTGCGACGTGGTGGAGCGAATTGCTTGGTTGAAGTGGAAATGGGCCGGTCACATAGCCAGAATGAAGGACGACAGATGGACGAAACGCATTCTGGTGTGGAGACCGAGAAACCAGAGGCCTCAAGGACGTCCACCGATGAGATGGATGGACGACATCAGGAAGTTTGCTGGAAGAAAGTGGATGGGGGCGGCGCAGAATCGGGAGGAGTGGAGACGGCAGGGGGAGGCCTATGTCCAGCAGTGGACCTCAACGGGCTGAAATGATGATGATGATGATGATGATGATGATGATGAGGTAATACCTTGGACTGGTTCTGATGCATAAAACTGGTTATTTTGCTTCCCTGTAAAAAACGATCAAGATAAACTGCACTTAGAGTACCAATGCAGTGCCCTATGCAGCATTGAGTGCGGAAAAGGGAAAATAAAATCACTAGTTTTTGACTTAACGCTTTTTGTCAGGTCAGTGACGTTATCATACATACATAAATGTGGGTACCTACGTGTAATAACAGAGGGTGATTTTCTGAGATTGTCAGGATATACACAAATCTTTCCTCTTTTTCTATTTACTCAGCATTCTTCTCTGTAATTTCTCCACCCCCTATCTTTTTTATACTTTATATCAACAATCCGTATATAGCACTTGTTTACCTACAAAACAGCGATGGAGCCTACCGGATGTTCCATATTGAATTCATATCGAGCCCTTATCGGAAGAACAGGGTAAGCGACAAACTGTAAATTGTGCGGAATGAAAAAAAAGTTATTGTTAGTTTTTTTACATTTGCAAATAAATCTGATAATTTGTGATGGTTGATCTTATTGCGTCGGTTACGTTGTTTGGTAAATTATGCATTCTAAGCAGTGCAGCGTTGAAAATGAAACACATTGATAAATGTATGTATTCGACACTCCAGCCCGTGACAAAATCCTATCTAACTAACTAACCATCATGCCATTTCTCCGAAGGGGTAGGCAGAGAGCATTGAACGCCACACCACTCTGCCCTGGCACACTTCCCTTGCTTCCTCCACATTCATACATGCAATTCGACTATTCCGACTTTTCACATGACCACTTTTAAGTATTTATTGTACTTGATCATGCCATGTCTTTCTCGGCCTTCCTCGCTACAACCAGAAACACTCACATCGTAAATCTTTTTAGCCGTTCTTTCATCATTCATTCGCTCCACATGGCCGAACCATCGTAAAAGACCGTACTTATAATATTAATTATTATCAATTATTTATTCGGTAAATTATTATATTATGTCAATTTGTGTATATATACATATGTATAAAATCATTCAATAAATAAACGAATTTTATAAAACTGCAATGTTTTTAACATCAATGCAGGGGGCGATAAAAAACATTTTTGTATTATATATATTAAAAAAAACCACAATTCACCAAAAACTTCGGGGTCGTTGTTTTACCGATTATGCCTCTTTATATACCGAGCTTTTAATTGAATCGAAAAACCTTTTTTGTTTTATTAATCAATATTGGCAAAAGAAACTAAATAAATAACATTGATTTGTAAATTTATTTATTAATAACATAGTTATTTACCATTCGCCACAAATTAAATCAATCGTTTTTATAAAAGGGCTTGGTAAATAATTTTAAATTCAAACAAATTTATTTTAAAATTGATGTTCACTCTAACGGGAATAAAAGTATTATGTAGGCACAAGATGAAATCATTTTTCAATCTATTTTTTGGGTCGGCCATTGAAATCTGTAATTGATTTTTAACAGTATTTCCCCGTAACTTTAAATAGTGAAGTCCTGTAAATAATCGTGGTGGAATTCCCGAATAATTGCAATGTATGAAACATTTGTTTTAATGTAGCTTTATCAGGGAAAATAATTGAGATAGACGATACTTACATTTATAAAATTAATCATAACGACTGAGGAATGTTACCTGTTAAAAAAAAGAAATTATATCGTATAAATTGACAGCGTAAAAAGCGTTTACGGTGCCTTAAAACTAATTTTATATTTATTTATTTATTTACGGACATGAAGTCCATTCAAACACAATAACATTTTATGTATATTAAAAAACAGAAGCAGGAAGGGTAAAGCAATATTAAAATATACAAAGCTAGGAAAAAACTATGGACAATCTCAAAACAGGATCTAGTCTAATTTAGAAAATGTTTAAGACAGACTTACATCGAAAAAGTCCAGATTCTGTCTTTAGTTTATATGACATAAACAATACATTGGTGCGTGAAAGCAGTAGTTTGTTTTGCGATGATCAAGGATAAGTACGTCATTATTACAGGGTTACTAAAAGTTACTTGTGTCAGCAGCGATGGTGCGTCAATCATAATATTTAGTAACTTAAATATGAATATGGAGTCCATTTATTAGTTCTTCGCTTTTTTAGACTAGAGATACTTAATACTTATAGTTAAAATTATGTTACAGTCAAATTTCGAACCACGGTTTTCGAAGAAATCATTTATCTCTTTTTTGTCATATTTAATCGTATTGCATAGAGATTTCAGTATCATCAACTTGATTAGTGTACCTGGCGAGTTCTGACTGGGCATTCTGCAATGTTCACAAAACCGCACTTGCAGATCCACTGATTACAAGTTGATGGCTGAACAGTAATCTCTGTTATTGTGTTGTTTTGTTTTCAGTGTCATCAACTTGATTAATTCCTGGTGAGTTCTGACTGGGCATCCTGCAATGTTCCCAAAACCGCATTTGTAGATCAACTGATTACCAGTTGATGGTTGAACAGTAATCTCACTTATTGTGTTGTTTTGTTTTCAGTGTCATCAACTTGATTAATTCTAGGTGAGTTCTGACTAGGCACCCTGAAATGTTCCCAAAACCGCATTTGCAGATCAACTGATTTCCAGTTGAATGTTGAACAGTAGTCTCTCCTATTGCTGACGACTCAGCAACGTGGCACTCCCTTTGAGCAGGGATGATTACAATTAACATAAATCGGCGCAGTTCTGTGCGGCTTGCAATGGATTAGGTACCGTCGCAAATAGACGGGGCTGTTTGGAAGGCGTAATGCACCACAATAAAGCTGTTGCAATAGGGTTAAGAGGGATGGCGGTCACATGGCCCGCAGTTATTCCGCCATGCGATCGCAGTGTTCGATTTTCGGGGATCCCTCTTTTGTCTCTGTTGTCGGAATCCTTTCCTTGGGTGACTTGTTTCAATTATTCGATATTTTTCTACCATGTCTGTTTATACACCTTTTTCTTATATTTTTTTGTATTGTTTTAAGCTTGTACGGCACATTTTGTCGACTTATTTATGTATTTTAATAAAGGATTTATTTTGATACGAAGACACCGAAGGAATGGTGGCGGCATCGTGATATTCTTTTGACTTGATAGATGCTGTCGCCCTTTTGACTTAACTTCACTTGGGAAATTTGGCTCTGCAATTTGCTTATTGCAACAAGAAAAAAGTCCTGCATAAAACAGCATGACTGACAGAGAGTCCCTAAGGACTCTATAACAGTCGCGGATGAAAGGTAAAATCGATCCCTCAGTGCTCGATTTTCTCCCATAAACTAGAGCAATGATTTTTTCACACGATTTAAGATATTTTTATACCTTTTAATTATTGTTTACTTAACGTTTTAACAAACAGAGCTACGTTAGTACACAATTGACAATGATATCAAAACATGAGAACAAAAATAAAACAGTGCCAATTACGTGCATAATCAAATATATACTATAAGTATGTGTGTGTTGTATTGTGTAATGTAGTAAGTGTTGTTTGTATTGGTTTGTAGAGCGTGGTGTGCATAGGAAAGCGTTATTTTCTTTAAAAAGTCTTTCATGCATTATTAAAAAATAAAACGATAGAATCGCACGTCGCACGTCTGGACTAAAACGCGTACAAAATTATTACTTTAGTGCTAAATCCTAGGGAGAAGCTCGAATACTACGATTATATGAAGGAACGGTCCCTGCGTTGGTCACATGACCACCAATCCTCTTAACTAGTGACAGATTACGAATAATGTCGTCTTTGAGCTAACTAACCATGTAATTGCATTCAAAAATCTGTAGATAATTTCAAAATACCTGCGCTTACTTACAATGTGCTGTGGAAAAACAGTTGTAGTAAATAAATTCATATATTTAATTATTTGCTATAATATTAAGAATAAAGTGTGACTGTGAAATTGAATTTAAATGCAGAAAATTTCTTTTTCTGCGATTTTTTTTTTTTTTAATTTCAGATAATATATCATTATTCTGATTTAGTAATGACGAATATGTATGCAATCCATGTGAGATAAAAATATTCAATAAAAACCATCGCACGCAGATATTTTAGAATAAGTAGATTCCATTTATTTCGTCATTTTATAATTAAATTGATCAGATACCCGTCAGATAAAATATTTATTACTGATAGAAAATGATAGACTCATGCCTTTTTTTAATTGCAAAGAAATTTTTGTGATTTCGTGTTATTTTCACATACTTATTTCAATTTGGAAATTTCAATTTCATTAAAGCTTAAGCAGCTTGTGTTTGGAAATAGGAATCGAGTCGTTGTATAATACTTTTTACGTCTCATTATTTTTATCACGTTTATCACGTTTTGTGATAATCTTCTTTTCTCTTCCAACATATTTGAATGGAATTTTGCTTGTAATATGTTTGACTATCCACTGACTGCAAAAATAGTGCAAATGATCAAAAAATAAGTAATTTTTCATGAAAAAACCCGATTTAGTTCAAAGGATAACCTAGCGATAACCACGCGGTAAAGATTCAGAATAAAACAACATTTCCTTATCAAAATGAAATTGAATACACAAATTGCGTTACAAAACACAAAACAAACATATAATTTATTTATTCTGTATTGTTTGCGATATCAAACGAAAGGCAAAATAAAATTCCATCTGTTTTCCAAATTATCATGTCTCAAAATAATAATTTTTGATCGAATTCCCGGAATTCTATCTTCACTGAGCGCGAATTTCATTTGTAAAACCGACACTCTCAACCACAAAAAAGGAAAACAAAAGACTTCCTGTTTAGTAAGAGAGGGAGACACCGGATATGATATAGGGTACCGGAAACAAATGAACGTTACAATGGCGCCCGTCTAGATTGCACCATGACACGAATTAGGGCGCGATCATTACAATTTTTTTCTTTGTTTTATGGTGGTGAGATCTTATTTCCGGGATTGGAATAGGGGTTGTGACCTGCCGTTGATTCCATTTGCTCATTTTAAAAGGTACTAAAATTTTTCGTTTTTTATAGATAGTTTTTTAAGATGCTTCATTTTTTTTTCTTTTCTTTATTACAGAACATACAGCTTGGGTATTCATGAGAAAAAAACAGTTAGGAAATCAAAAGTTGAAGCCAATTACAAGTTTTCTTAAATTATTAACAGTAGATAATAAGTAAAA
Source organism: Micrasema minimum (assembly GCA_022494985.1). Lineage (NCBI taxonomy): Eukaryota > Metazoa > Arthropoda > Insecta > Trichoptera > Brachycentridae > Micrasema > Micrasema minimum. The sequence continues at coordinate 26,232 of JAGVSP010005156.1, forward strand.
TAACTATAAAAAAATCATAATTAATTGGAAATGCTTATTTACTTAATGCTTATAGTTATTTATTTACGGCACATGCCTTTTACAACAAAAAAAACACTTTTAAACAGCGATACATAAATTAAATATATAAATAAAGAATAAAGAGTCTTGTGCTAAATTGTAACAATTTTTTTTTATCATTGGTAATAAATAATATATCGAAGTATGCTTCAAACGAATAGACAAGAATATATATAAATATAGTGAAATATAATTATTATCTGTTTACACTGTAAAAATAAAAGTATTGACAGGAGGTATTGCTAATGCGTATTGTTTCTAATGGCTAAGCTAAATCAGCTTTTGTGTTCCTGTGAGCAGAGTGGTTGGCACGTAGAATTTTTACACTATCGTATCGCAAAATTCACAAGAAATCAGATGCGGTTGCTATCCTATAGGAATGCTTGACGCTCATGCCATTGCATATCTGAGAAATCTCAAAAACGCTTTTTAACGTGCCGAGCATGTTACCAGTTGCAGTGGCCCTAGTTTACAAAAAAATGTAATTTACCGCAACAGATCAAGGTTATTTATTTTGTAAGCCTTAAAACTATCTTAACTAGGAAAACATCGCAACGTGAGTTTATTATAAAAGAGTACTAACAACACGTAAAGGTTGCCTCTTAAAAACGACCTCTAACTCTTAAATTCTTAAAAAATAAATACAATACAAGACAAAAGGTGGTATCGTTGTGTGTTACCAACTCAATATTTTTTAAATTCTATTGACAGGTGTGCAGTGTGCATGCATAAGATGTGCTTAAGTGTCTACCGTTTAGGCTGAATCTTAAATTTTGGAGTTTTAAACAAGAAATAGAATAAAGTTGAATTCCGTAGTTAAATTTATATTATATATGTATTTGTATTTAAAAATAAAAGATACTTGTTATAAACAGAGTATTTAAAAAAATATGAAGAACAAAGATCATTTAAATTTCTCAATAAGTAAGAAACAGCAACGTTTTTTGGGTTCACAAAGTGTCATAATTAAAAAAATCTTAAGTTTGGAGCAAAACTTTAATGATTAATTAATTGTATTTCTGTGCCATTTAATCTCCGTTGATTTCTATGTGATGACAGATGAAGAATATAAATACCTAAGAACCTCCCGTAAATCCTTAGGGGACGCACGTCACGCGGAAATCCCTCCAGCTTGTGGTCTTTTTCAATTACTGAATCTTTTGTCTCTAGAAACAAAGGCTTCGGGGGACGTGGACGGAAGGCTTCGAGGGAAATCTCACCACCACGAACGACAGGTTGACAATAAACGAAAATTTGTGGTGATTCAGCTGAGAATTGAAAATTTGATAAATGAAAATCCGCGGCATGAATATCTTAGACATGTTTAACATTAAAAGTTTTGATATCTTAAAAATTGAGTTGCTTAGCATTGGCTAGGATTGAGACACGGAAGAAAAATATAGACCTCCAGTAAAACCACGTTCAAAGACTTTTACATTATGTTACCACATTTGCTATGTTCATGGTATAAACACATAAGACAACGCATTTACGCAAGGAGTCCTACTCAAGATTGAATTTCCTCTCAATATGGCTTGATTTTATAAACCGTGTGACAAAACTCGATGTACAAGCGGGAAACCAGTGAATAAACATCGTATTTGGAGTCGATTTTGTAGAATAAAATTTTTAGATTTTACCCATAGTTTTCGAAAAAATGAGTGAAATATTTTTTTCCAAATTGTTATCAAATATTATTTATTTAGTCAAATTATTACTATCCATAAGCAAAAACCTAATTTTAATAAAACTTCGTGCAATTTTATTTAATCTATCGTACTTACGAAAGCTTTTACGAGAAGAAAAAAAATATTAAGCTCCAATTCAAAAGTCATATTACACAATCGACTCTAAATATTTATTTATTTATTTATTTATTTATTTGTTTGTTTATTTATTTAGTTATTTATTTATTTTTTTATTTATTTATTTATTTATTTATTTATTTATTTATTTATTCATTTATTTATTTTTATTTATTTATTTATTTATTTATTTATTTATTTATTTATTTATTTATTTACGCCTAATCGGCAATTACAAAAAATTAACAATTATATCATAAATGGTACAACACATTACAATAATACAATAGAAAATAATACAATAGTAGAGGACGGTAAAATGAGTAGGTATATGGGAAATCAGAAGGAATAAGTTGTTAAAATTCAATAGAATTTAGTGATTTCACGAAAGAAGACAATTTATTCCCAAAGAAGTCAAGACTAGGATTTACATTCGCTAGTCTAAGAATTCTGGGCATGGCAGAGTTAAAACCGTAATTTGTCCTGTGGGTTCCAGTGTGAAAAGGTTGATAATGCCGTAAGTTTCTCTGAGGAATGTTAATATTTATTAATTTAAGATGATGTAAATATGATGTAGATTCACCAGTTATCGGGTTGTACTACGAGTTTTGTTACTCCATGTTTGTATAACTCAGATTGTGTGACCTGTAAAAAATACTACGACTACCTACTGCTATTTTCCCTTACCCGCATCCAAGAGGGCACAAGGTACTGCATTGGTACATTGGTACATTGGTCAAGTATAATGAATCTTGATTAAATAATAATTAAGAAAATATACAAAATTATGTATGAATTTTGTATTAAAATGAAAATTTATTTTGAAAAAAAATAATGGCCCACGCACAGACACCAAAGTCTTTGTGGGCATTTAAAAAATAAATTATTTTGAAGAGTGTTTTTTGAATTCTTTTTATTTAGAAAAATAAACAATTTTTTTTTTTTTTTAAACTTATGAGAAAAAGAAGGCATCGATCAAAATCAAGTCAAAAAAATAATGCAGCTATTCATATATGTGCCTATTAATTGTTTATTTATTTGAACTTGTACTTTGTGACATTTTTATAAAAAGATTATAATAATGTTCCCTCACTGGGATATCTCGTGCCGAAGGAATCATGATACCTACGACTTAAAATAAAGAATACTTCGTTAGAAGCTCGGAAACTGGCGGTTGATCGGTTAGCTTGGAGGTAGTTTGTGGAATGTTTATGCTTCACATAGGGAACGGATATGTTGAAACGTAAATAATGATGATATAATAGAAGTAAATATACAATTTGACATCTCAACAGAGACGAGAAGTTTGGAAGGGAATATGGATATCTAGGCGTTTACAGGGCTTATGACCTGTCATTGGCTGGGTTAAGTGGCCACTTGATGTATTACAACATTCCCCATTTCACCTAGTATTTAATATCCATATCTGCCAATATACAGTAATGGCGCGACGCTTCACATGTGAACACTCTCTGTCATCCATTGAGAAAATTGTTAAGCATTTTAGCAGAAACCTTTATGATTGCAAGTGAGATTCTTACCGAATTATATCACCTACTAGGAAACGCCTGAAGATGAATCTTCAATTTGTTACGCTTATAACTTTTACCAGCCAATTTTTATAAACAACATTTTGAGTGTGTCCAAACTTTTGTAGACAAAAACTGGATTTCACCCATTACGGGCTAATAATTACAATTTGACATCTTAACAGAGTCGAGAAGTTTGGAAGGGAATATGGATATCTAGGCGTTTACAGGGCTTATGACCTGTCATTGGCTGGGTTAAATAGATTGTTGCCAACTTCGAAGGTGAAAGGTTTTAAAAATAGAACACATACTAGTTATTTTGGGAATAATATAGCATGTTTTTATATATAAATCGACGTTTTATGTCAGCACATAGATAAATCAGACGAAATTTAGATAAAAATATGCTGACGCTAGAAAAACACATCCCCTATTTTCTTTCGTGTCCCGTGGCTTAACGTTTTTCTAAGTCGGTTGCGAATGGGTCCAAAACTCCGCGGGAAGTCGGGAAACGAAATCATTTCGGGTTTTTCCGCCACCCCCCCCCCCCCTCGCTCCCTGACAGGTACTGCCCTTCCGCTGCGCTGTCTTAAGCATAACCATCGCAACCGACATTTTTGTGAAAAAATATTAGTATATTCGGATCAGCGTACAGAGATCTAGAACACACTACACTATAAGATATACACTTCTACATTAATTTTATTAATTACTGTTACTTTCACCAACATGTACAAATTTTTAATATTCCTATTACTGTAAATTGGAGCCAGTTCCTCGAGCAGGTTGGGGTGAACGTGTTTACGACAATCTTAAAGCCTAGACATTCATAGGAGCGATGAAATTATTTGGTCGCGTATATGGATATAACCTTCTTTTTTCACTTTTTTTCCAGATAAAACTAAATCTATTAAATAAGCTTTTAATAAGATATTTAGGTATTTACAGTGCTCATGACCAGTCATTGGCTGGGTTAAGTGGCCAATTTATGTTTTAAAACATTCCCCATTTCAACTAGTATTTGATATTCACATCTGCCAACTATCAGAACTTGCATATATATATACAGTGAAATGCGCGATGCTTCACACGTGAAAACTCTATGTCATCCATTGAGAAAATTTGTAAGCATTTTAGCCAAAACCTTTATGATTGTAAATGAGATTCTTACCGAATTATATATTCTACTAGGAAACGCCTGAAGATGACTCTTCAAATTTGTTATACTTATATTTTTACCAGATAATAACTTTTACACACTGTAGTATGTTTAAAGATACTACACCATGTTAAAAAAAATATGTATCACGCAAGTACGGAGGGTTGTGCTCAGTGCGACAGGTTCCGGGGTCGAGGAAAGGATTTAGGCGCCAAATTAATTCTTCGACCCACGACCCTAAAGGCAACTTTACACTTGGTAATTAAATCAGAACGCGACTAATACGGGAGGATTCTGATGAAATTCGGGAACACATGCGACCGTTTCGGGCCAAATTAACTGATTTATTTCGGATTATTCCCGGATACGAGGTCAAATAATATTGAAAGCGTTTTCATTTATATTTAAATCTGCTGAACTATATAAAATTAGGTATCTAGTATCTACCTATCTAAGGAGAAACGAAGAATTCAGAGAAAGTATCGACATAATCATGTTTAATATTATTAAATCCTAGACTAAAAATAGTATTTAAAATATTATGAGTTTTGTGATGCTTCGCTTTATATTCTGAATTAACAGAAAATTTTGGTTAACCAGCTCAGTTGGAAGGGAAATATTGTAGTTTGAATGCAAACCCGTCATAGATGAAATCCAGTTCATGCCTTCAAGTACATAGACACAATAAAAATATTTAAAAATACTATATTGTATCATGGGTACATGCACCTACTGACGAGTTGCAGTAGGCAACTCAGTAGGACATGTATTGTTTTCTTTTATGTATATATTGTAATAAAAAATTTAAAATAAAAATTTAAAAAAAATGCCGAAGAAGTTTTATTTTGCGCTTAGAAGCTGGTACCAAAAGTTACATATTAGTACAGAAGTCTTCAAGGGCGAATCTTGTTCCAGACACTTAAAAAATAATAATTAATGAAGTGAGTGTTTGATAAATCAAAGAAAATAAATGAAAATAGATAAGTAATAGGTTTCGGTAGTTAAAATAGCATTAATAATAAGTTTTAGTACCTAGGGACGATTTTAGGGCTTTTAAACATAACGGGCTTTTGACGTGCCCACTTTTAAACACTTGGAATATGTACTTTATCACAATTTTTTTATCCGTCTTAAATTTGTGATAATTTTGTTTGATACCTAATATTAATTTAGCTAGAAACCATTCACAAAACAACTAATATTTATTATTTTCATCCATCTATAAAGTTAGGGCTCGAATTACAAAACCTTTCTTAGCTACTTTTCTACAAAGTTTATTAGACATCTTTATATTGGGTTTTAGCTCTAGTATTGCGCCTAGATATCGGCTTACAAATGGGCGGTTCGTTTGTTTTTCTGACCATAATGTCTCGAGTAGGAAAATAGCGCAACAAATAATGAAAGTTATACGAGAAACTTTGACATTTACAATACAAATACAAATAACATTTCGATTCTAAAATATTTCTTTGAAGGTGAAGCTAGCAGTAAAATGATAATTTATGTTTCAGTTTCAAGAGATTACAACTTGAACGACACGACATAAAATTGTCGTTTTTAATGCAAACGAAAATTAATATGGTATAAGCTTTTTGTTTCTAAGGCTACATATACACCGTGTTCCACGATGAGACCGCGAAACTCAGGAGGGTGATTATTCATGATATGCTGAGAAAAAAATTGTAAAGTTTTTCGAACAACTCAATTTTAATTTCTCAAAAAATATGAATAAAAACTCACGTGTGTAATACTGACTTAAATTTTTGTACTGGAAATCCCATTAAAAAGTTTTTTTGACGAAAGATTTAGTATTGAAATTTGAATTTGAATGTGGGTACGGTGACCAAGGTGGGCCCCCACTTTCCTGCATGCCCCACTTCCCTGCCCACCACTTCCCTGCCCACCACTTCCCCACCAACACTTACACTTCAAACAGTAGCTTTAAGAAATTAATTATCAGAAAGCGCCTCGATCAATTTTTTTTAAAAGGGTGCCATGAACAATCACCCTCCGGAGTTTCGCGGTCTCATCGTGAAACACGGTGTATGTACTTTTTTTTGTAAAACAGAAATCTATGCAAACTTTTGATATTTGCACATATTTAATTTGTGTAACTACTTTTTTCAATAAAGCCTAAGCAGCTTATGATTGAAAATTGGAATCAAGTCGTGTCGAATTGAGGATTATACCGAGGATCTCTGAACACATAGACCGCGACCCTACCACTGGGCCACCACTTTACATAATATAAGATAATCCCGGGAACTCTCTTACAGCTGCACTTGAAGAATAATATACTGCTAAATATATTTAGTGTATTTAGAGTGGAGGAGGATATATTCGCAAATATATGGTGCCCCGTCTCTTATAAATCGTCCGGTGCAACTGATTTTATTTTTAGATCGTCGGAAAAACCGTTATCCCTACTTGATGACACTCTTTCTTTTGGCTTATATACCTTGGCAAGAATAAGCCGCTTAGGTTTTATTGATCAAATAGTATTTACGTTTTGAAATATATGCAGACTATCATAAGATTGATAGAGTTCTTTTTCATTTACATAAAAAACAAAAAGGGTTTAACTTATATCCCCACCTGCTCTTAAATTCCCCCAGTTTTTTAAACAATTTTTTTTTTATAGATGGAAAAACCATTAAAAATTTATCCTGAATTCTTGATGAAAAAATTACATCTTCTTTTAAATTTGTTTACTACAGGCAAGAAATAAAAAAGGACGATAGTATTTCTTTTTATCGCCTAACGTTTTGTTGGTCAGACTTTAAATGAAACGTTCTCATGATTAAAATGCAAAAACTTTTACGGATTTAGCTTCTCGTTAGAATACTTATAAATCTTTTGACGCTTTGAGGAACTAAAAGTTTATTAAAACATCTTTTAGTAGAAATACATAAAATTTCAATGACGCACGAGCACAAAGAAAGGTATCAGAAACTCTTTAATATGAAAGTCTTAACAGCCTTTGGAATGCAAGAAAATTCCAGTTTAGAAATTGCCGTTTTCTTTTATCTGCCTAACCACTTTTACTATGACAAATTATAAATGTAAAATTTAACACGATCATTAAACGAAATGATGAAAAAGTTGCGGTAAAAACTTTTTTAAGGGATTTCAAAAGAATTACACCGGTAGATGGTTTGTAAGCTTTTGTGACGCTAAAAAAAAACTAAAAAAATTAAAACATGTTTTAAATTAATCTCATATTTTGTCATTTAGTGTGCACGAGCCAGTCCAAGGTATCACAAATCTTTTCATAAAAACTGAATACTTTAATGATTTACATACTGGGAAAACGAGGAGATGTTTGCAATTTGGAGAAGTGTCCATAAAAAATTGTTAGTGGTGATCTAGATACGTATAAAATGTCTATCATTAAAAATTAATGTACCTAATCGCTTCTAAGAAGCCATTTTTTGCTGAAGCTTACTAAAAATAATATCAAAATCAACTTATTTCGAAAATATATTGATTATAAAATTCAATATTTAATTAAAATTTGACAATTTAAAAATCTTAATTTGAGATAAATTAAATTATTTCGGGTTAAATCATACTAACTTAAAGTAAAACAACATGTTCTAGTACCTTTTTGTGTAGATACATAATAATATAGTAAAAATATGCCATTGTGTTAAAGATGTTGATTATTGTTTATGAATGTATTATATATTAAAGTACGCATGTATATATTCTTCATTATAACTTTTATAATTGTTTCGTTTTTAGTTTATATGTCCATAATTTATAGAGCCTATTTTTTTTATTGTAATATATTTAATAATTTTGTAATAAATTATCATATTTCACCTGTATTATGTAACTGAAACATTCACAACTGTGAATGTTCTGTATTTGTACAGCAAATAAATAAATAATAAATAACAATATTTAAATGCCTTATGCACCAATAAATACATTTATACGTATCAACGAAGAGCACAGATACAATTCGCCCTAAATTCTAGCGGAAAAGATACATAAGATCTTTTTCTGTTTACTAATATAATATTTCCTACTGTATACGCCCCACTGAGTATATTCCAGGAAAAGATGGTACTTTTACATTTCTTTGAAGACGTTCCTATCGTACTTGTTTCATTTTTTTTTTACTTGTTTCCGTATTCTTTGATATTAACAAATTTTCCGTAGCAATAAATTGCTTTCTTTTGTCTTCCTTGCCTAGTGCCTAGCACACAAAAGAGTAAGTTTAGCAAACTACTTAACCTTTTGTTGAGCTCTGGGATCAAAGAAAGAAGACATTTAACCCTAGCTCACTAACCTTATTTTCGAGTAACAGTGTAACTAACCTTTCGTCTGTCAGACTACGAAATAAAACATGGATAGTCATTTAATTAGTTTTATTTTATATAACAGATTACCTTACATAGAAATGTTAATTTTCAAGCAATCAAATAATTAGATTAACCTACACGGTACAAAATAGTACACATAGAAGCAGTGTGTTCCCCACAAATAGCTTATTGTAGCCCTAAACCCCCCAAGTATTTTGCAATGCCATAAAAAAGTTCAAACGTCATAAAAACTACGTAATATATTTAAAATGACAAAATTTACATCAAAATCTATTACACAACATTAATATTAAGAAAATAAATATATTTTTGCAACAATAATAATGAAATAAAGACATATTTAACTTGCATGAAAAAGTTACAGAACTACAAACCTCTCGTCTGTCAGGCGACGATTACGCTATGTATTTCAATCCGCGATCAGTTCGTGCGGGTGACTAATTTTACTGTTAAGGAAGGTACTAAAAGTGGGCGGGACGGCGGGCATGGAGAACTTACCAAAACAGCATAAGCGCTTGATACCCGTAGTCTAATATACGAATGGTTAGTGAGTTAGGGTTAAAAAGATGCTGATCCTGTGTACGTTTCATGAAATGTTTTGCGACCCGTTGATCAAAATTAATCAAAGGCAAGTTACGTTATATTTAATTTAGCTTAAGAGGCGTACAAAAGGAAAAATTTCGTGTTTCACTCTATCCTTATAACATAGGACCACGTGTACAGCGCACTCAAAATGTGGCCGCAAAATGGGGTGTTAATTTTATTACGGAAAATAAAGGTAATAAATAAAAAAATGGCACGCTTATTCCCTAGAATTTGATGTCCCCTTTTTGGTAATTTTTTAAAAAGTGCCCCTTTTGATAAATTTTTAAAAAGTGCCAAAAATGAGGTCTTAAGATCATTTTGTACCATAGAATTCATATCTTTTATCGAAAATTGATAACGTTTTTTCCTTAAAAAATAATTTTTGAAGCTTTGTTACAGTCAATAAATAATTTGGAAAGTCGTTTTGAAAATACCTAAATCTCTAACGCTGCTGGCCTCAGGTACATACATCCATGCTGTGGCCGAGACCAAACGTATATAGCACCTATAATAATAATCCTGAAAAATAAAACTAAAAGCTGATAATAATTTTACACCGAGGGATCGATCGCACCTCCACCCGCGACTGATACAGAGTCCTTGGGGACTTTTTGTCAGTCACGCTATTTTATGCAAGACTTTAAATTCTTGTTGTTGCAAATGCACAAGCAAATTACGGGCTCAAAGATTCCAAGTGAAGTTAAGTCAAGCGGGCGACAGCATCGACCAAGTCAAAAGAAAATCATTTTAATAATTTTACATTATTCATCAACAATCCAGCTTCCCATGTATAGCGTATGGATTCCATAAACTGCCTCAAGTTAAGCGATCGACTGCCTATCTCCGTGCGTCTTTCCAAATCAGGTCCGCTTACGGTAGTTTCCGACGTGAAATGTATATTTCTGTATATTATTAGTGACCAGTCTTTTAATTTGATAAGCCAAATTTATCAAATTTAGACTAAAATTTATATAACAAGTAATAATTAATACGGAGTGAAGTTTCTCTATATAAGCTCTTTACATAAGGTTATCCTAGAATCAAACCCGATCTGTTTATTTTTCGTTTCAGTAGTAATTGAAGAGTTTAAAAGCATTTCCTTGTAGGCCATCAATCATTTAATTTGTACCTAATTCAGGTACTTGTTCCCCTATTGTTGGAAAATGGAAGCTTGAAACAATGTTATCACATCACAATGAATTTAATTCCCTTACTGAAAACTCTAAACCACTCTAATGCTTCATTTATACAACTAATTGATGTTTTATTTGTGCTGACACACGTACGATTTTAAAATGTGTTTTTTTATGATTTTCATGTTTAAATATTTCGTATGTGATACCTTGGACTGGCGCTAAAGCGTATGACTGATCATCTTCCCCTCACGTAACAAATGTTAAAGATTTACTGCACTTGGAGTATCAATGCAGTGCACCCATTGGGTGCGGATAAGTGGAGAGTATTTTAAAGTAGTAGTAGGTTTTTGCTTCTTGAATCGAATAATATTAGATAAAAAAATAATTGATTAAGATATTATTTTAAGAATTTAATACTAGAGCGAGCATGGATTTTTCACATCATAATTATAATGAAAATAATATAACAATCTACCTGTAAATTTCATCACAAAAATGATCTCTATCGACGTGCTTAAAAACGTGCTAAGCAATTTTGACCGATCACAATGAACATACGTTCATATTACGGTTGCAGTTGCCAGCCACCATAGATTCAAAGGCATACTTTGACAAATGTTTCGTTTTATTGCTTTCTCAAATTGATTTAAAGCAAAATAAATGGCATGATAAATTGTGCACAAACAATTAAACTCCATAAAACTAAAATTATTTTACTTTACTTAACAGTTTTTGCGTATTTTCCATCATTTTATAAAGCGCTAATTATAATAATCCCGATCGATAACTTTTAACGGATGTTCCATTGTGATCGCGAAAACGTTAAAACATCCATGGTGAGAAATCGTTTTCACGTCGCTTATTAGCACGTTCGATAGTCATCTGTGATTGAGCTACATTTACCTTATTTCCCTTCTCACACTATAAAAACGGAGTGTAACATTTGCATTACAACCCGACAACTATAGAATCTACGAGTACAGAATATATTTGGAATCGATTGTGTTGTAGGACTTTTTTATCTGAGGTTAAATATTTTTCTTCTTGTAAAAGTTTTCGTCAATACCGTAGATTAAGTCGAATTGTACAAATTCTTATTAAAGAAACGGTATTTGAATCTGTATTATATTTCATAACAATATGTAAAAAATATTTTTAAAAGAACGTTTTAACTCCATTTTCCTCAAAAACTATGGGTCAAATTAAAATAAAAAAAAATCTACAAAATCGATCGTAATGTTCACTGGTTTCATGCTTGTACATCGAGTTTTGTTAAAACTTTTATTAAATAAAACCAAAATACTTTTATCTTAAATCTTGGAGATTCCAATTACAAGAATAAGTCATTCTAATGGTGAATTGTCTGAAAATTGACTGCAAGATAATAAAATTTCGGGTGAACTCCCTATTTTTAAAATAGCTTACTTAAAAATTTTTAGTGTTTTAGTTCAGTCAATATAAATATTTGTTTGTGTGGAGTAAGTTATGCATTAAGTTGTTGGCACTCTCGGTGGATAATGTTAATAATAATAAAAGATTTTTTTTAATTTTTTTTTATTTCTTTAAAGAATCTTATAAAACATACATGTATTATATTCCCAGGAGTTATAAAAACTCATTTTGGGACCGGTATTATTCACATTTTTAATTACATATTGCACAATCAAAAAGACGAATAAGAAAGACGATTCAAAATTAACACATTCAATCTTAATCCTAAACATCATCATATATCTAAATCATTGAAAAACATATTTAAATACAGATTCTTTAAGGGCTCTACTATGTATTGCTTTATTTATTTTTATTTCATGGGGTAGATTAATTATATTGGGATCGAGAAATTTCATTAGGGATTTTTTACCGAATTTTGTGGATCGAAATTTTGGAATGTGGAGGTTTTTTGAATTACGTGTATTGTGACCATGAAGCTCAGATATAAAATTGTGTTTCAAACTTGTATGTGCTGAATGATTCAATATTAATTATGGTATTTGTGATTTTCTGTAATGGTATAACTTTTGAGTGGGAGTATTTCTGTCTGGCGATATTATATTTACTTTTACATTTGTATCCCAGGGTATAAGAAAATAGTTTGAGTATTCTTTAGAGAAATATTGAGGGATTTGTTTTTTTTGTTCCCAAAAAGCATACATGAAGTTTTTTTCACGTTTAAGCTTAATTTGTTTATTCTTAACAGTTTGCTAGATGAATATAACTTGGAAAACTTAATTGACCTTATTTTATTCCCACTTTCTAATTAATTTTTGAAAAATTAACAAAATTTATTGAGCTAGAAAAATAGAGAAGTAGAGATTTTTGTACATAATGTATTAATTATCCCATAAGATCATTTTTCTCGCGTAAAATAGCAAATATAGGTATTTCTCAGGAACCAACGAATCAAGGCAATTACGAAAAATGTTAGTAAAATAGCAACACTATTTTATAAAGTCCAATTTACTGAATTGCCTTAATGTAATCTAAAACCTTATATTTCTCGACTTTTCCCAAAACCGTTTGAAGGCATTAATCGTATTTTCAGATTGGTTTTCCATTGGAAAATTCATATCTTTGTACGTATTTCAGATTTATGAACAGAAAGTCGAGAATCCTATGAAAGAAGTATATTATTTTTATACATATTTGAAATCGGATCAGTTAAAAATGTAAAATTTGGTATGGTAACCAATCCAGATAGTCCTGCATATGCTTGGATAAACAAAAACATCATTCCCTTTCAAAAAAAATTGTTTTTGTTAAGATATCAATTTTCCAAAAACTTGAGTGTCTTTTAACTTTCGTGGCCACGTTTCGTTGTAAAGTTATACTTTCTCTGTAAGCAGCTATTTCTACTGCCTTCTTACTTAGCAGGCAGACACCCATTTAATGGCTCTTGTTCACGCCACCTTTTTCGGAATTTGCGGCCGCATCGTCTATTTTTTTATATTCAAGTAAAGAAATATAATATATTATGTTTATCTCGTAGCATAGTGGCTGCGCATTTGACTATCGTGCATGAGATCATGGGTTCGATTCCCGTAGGGGGTCAACATGAAATAATTATTTACTAATGATTTTCATATAAATATTTCATGGGTGATACCTTGGACTAGTTATGAAGCCTAAGACTGATCATCTTACTTTCATGTAATAAAATGATCAAGATACACTGCATTTGGTGTACCGATGCAGTGCCCTATGCACCATTAGGTCCGGATAAGGAAATTTAGTAGTAAAGCGAGTAAGCCCAACTAGTAGGTAAAGCAGTATTGTAGAGCATTGTTCGGTAATGGGGCACTAGTTCATTCCTCCTTTGTACATTCGAATCGTGACAAATATCAGTAACTGTATATTCCTATATTCCCTCTGTGTTCGAGTTGCATTTTATTGCCCGAAGTATTTCATGTTTATCTCGATAGGTGTCGTTTCCTTCTCGGATAGCCGCCATTTTATTAAAGTAATGTTCTGTACTCACACCAATTCCAAATCATACACGTGTCGCGTTCCCCCTCGTACGAACCGACCAGAGAATGCAAGGGACAGAAATACCAAATGTCAGAGTTGTCAAAGTACCAAATGCTCTTTGGTTTCTGATTACCTTTTTCATTGTTTGTTCCATCTGAGATAAACCTGATTAATTGCATTCTATCTATTAATTTGAGACAAATTTAACGTAGATATCAAGCAGTAATTTATACAAGTTATTGGGTCACAGTTTGTGAGTAAAAGCTTTTAAAGTAACATGTTTTTATACTTAACCACGAAAAATTAATTGCATAATTATTTTTACTTTTCGCAGTAAATAAAAGTCCTCACTTTTCCATACAAATTAAGGAAAAATAATTATGTGAAGTGAATTTTCGTTTCTCAGTGGAGGTAAAATATTGATTATCATTTGATTGATTAAATCGGCATGTCAAAATTAAGTGTCGATTTTTTAATTGTTTTTTTTACTTGTCAAAATACATTGAGTAATAAAACTTCTAGTACAACCCGAAAACTTGTAATCTACATCATATTTAGAGTCGTATGAGTAATATGACTTTTTAACCTGAGCTTGAAAATTTTTTTTTCTTCTCATAAAAGTTTTCATTAGTACCTAGGTACTTCAGATTAAGTAAAATCTATATATTGTTATTAAAATGGGGTTTTCGATTTTGTTTTATTTGTGAATACTATTAATTTGACTAAATAAATGATATTTGACACCAATTTGCCAAAAAAATGTTTGAAAAAATCAACTTTGTACTCAGTTTTCTCGAAAACTATGGGTCAAATAAATAAAAAAATCAACAAAATCGACGTAGAATCACTTGTTTCCCTTGTACAACGAGTTTTGTTACACCACGTATATCTTGAATTTCATTTGTTGTGTCACTTTTTTGTCAAAAATGATTGATACAAGCCCGTTAACCCAGTATTTGTCTACAGGTATTTGTACAAATTAAAATGTTGTTGAAAGTATTACGATATAAACTGAGCCCTTTGTTAACTCAGTGGTCTGAAACAAAGTGTTTTACTTTATTTAATTTTGTATGTATATTATATGTTAAGTATTCAATCAATGATGGCTTCCTATGCGGAACATATATGGATTACACAAACTGTCTCCAAGCTAAGAGAAAAATACTTAGTAGGTATACACTATTATAAAATAAACGATTTTTTGTTTTCCTAACGTTACCAGAAAATTTCACTTTTAATACAGGCTACATCTTAAAAATTGATAACGGAAATACTGTTATCGCTTAAAATCCGGTATGATTTTCCTTTACAAGATAAAAGAAGAATATTTTCACACAGATCATGTTCCCCATTTCCCCAGGGAAGCGGGCTTTTTATTCCAAACTCAATATTCACAAAATGGCGGACGAGTTCCGAAATAAGCCTCACCTTTGTATCAAACGATATTCCCCCGAGATTAGGAAAGTAACATTGCCTAAAGAATATCGAATATTCGCCGTGAACTCTCCGATAAAAACACAAAGAAGAATGCCCCTAGGAATGACATCGTAATGAAATTCTTCACATAAGTCTGTAAAGCGCTCTCGACTAGGAGTTATAATATGTTGCATGATAGAAAGCTTAGGAATTCAAGTGGAATTTTCTCAAAACGTTTTCCTACGAACGTGCATATTTTCATACAGTTTAAATAACGGAAAAGGTCCAGTGATAACATATATATTTTACAATTTTTTAAAAAACATTGACATTATTATATTTGACGAATTTTTAACAAGAATAAACACAGGCAGAAAATGATATGATACTAAACTAATTAGGATCAAATGATTTTTTTTTTTCGCATTCAACAGTATAAAAGCTGTCTGGAGATCGGATTTTCACTCGGTTAAAATAAAATGCCGCCTTTATGCATCACACCTGTTCTCCTCTATGGCTGCGAATCATGGCGCCTCACCATGGCCCAAAATAGCAGACTTCTGAGTTTTGTGAATAGGAGTCTACGAAGAATATTATATGTGCGGTGGTTTGACTTTGTAAGGAACACAGAAGAGAGGCAACGGACACAGCAACCCTTGGTATCTACTGTCATCCGGCGAAGGCGTTCCGGCTGGCTAGGCCATATACAACGTATGCCTCCCGAGTGCCTTAACCATGCTTTCCTATTTTACAAGGTTCTCGGCGTCCTGGTCGTCCACTGTTGACAATTCGTCGGCAGTTTGCGTCAGAGCTGCGGGACGTGGACGTGACTTGGGAGGATGCACGGAAGCTGGGCGGATTCCGCTCCACATCGCGGATATGCTATGATGATGATGAATTATTTTTTTACTAGTGTACTTTTTATATACACGAAAAGTACGTGACGTAGAAATATAGGCTTCCTAAAGTTAATTTGACGTAGATGCCTACAGCATTGATGACGAAGCGAGTGACGTAGATGTCTAGTGATGTAGATGCCTATTGATGGCATCTCGTAGTGGGTAACTAGGCACCTCAGAACACGGTAGTATTTTTCAAGTATGGAATGTCACTTCTCTGAAATTCTTGTTCGAAGGGTATGAATATGTTAACCAATAGTTTTCTTTTGTTTTTTCAGGGCCGTATTCATTTTCCGGGAGATCTAAACTTTGGTTTCTATATCAGTTTAATGGAGCAATATTCCGTCCGAAATTTTCTGGAAAGAACTTTCTTTAGAAAAGGCAATTTGTCATGAAATATTTTGGCAAGGACAAGACGGGACCTTTCATCCGTCGAACAGAATCCGATTTGGTATTGGATGGTTACCTACTTATATAACACATACAGGTTGATTCGAGTAATTTTACGAATTTGAAATTTCATTAAAAGAATGACGTAGACGTGATTTGGGAAGAATCGTGGTAGCAACTTTTTACTGGCCGGTCGCTTAAATAGCTTGCAGGAGCTCAATCACAGATAACTATTGACGTAGTTAAAAACGTGCTAACCACGTTCTAACGCTAACCATTTGACCGATCACAATGAGCATGCGTTCCATACCACGTTCGCCGAGCCGAGCATTGCCGAAGCAACGTTCGGAGATGCTCGGCACGCGATATCGCGGCCAAACGTCAAACGTCAAATGAACGCGCTTGTCGGATTGTTTATTATGTCGACTGCTTTTCTCAATATTTGGCTTTGCCGAAACCGGCTAAATGCAATACGGCACTCGAGAAAGATTGAATGAAGATATGTGCGAATAAGATATATATCTCGGGAAATGGCTCGCGACTAGAAGCGCTCGTTTAATAATCCCGATCGATAACTTTTAACGCGTGTTCCATTGTGATCGCGAAAACGTTAAACATCCATAGGTAAGATATCGTTATTACGTCGCTTATTACCGAGTCGAAAGTGATCTGTGATCGAGCAACAGGAAGGCCGTTTTCACGATCGACGAGCGGCTATAGCGAAAAAATCCGGTACATAATTTTTTAATTTTATTTATTAAGAAATAATATCATAATTATGATTGAATAAAACGATGTTATGTGTCACCATTAATTGGTTTATTCAAAAAAAATAGAATTTACCTACACTACCTTGGTTTCTAATTTAGTGTCTTTTCACCAGTCGATGGGAGAACGTTACTCCCGAAACCAGGTAGTGTAGGTAAATTCTATTTTTATAGAATAAACCAATTAATAGTAACACATAAAATCGTTTTATTTAATCACAATTCATTATGAAGTGTTACAAAGTGAATGCCGAATCAATCAACAAAATAATAATAACATAACTTAAAAATAATGGCGTTCCGATAAACCGCAATTTTTGCAGTTTGTCATCGGGTGCCATTAACAAAAATTTATTGTAGAAATTTATCATAGAAATACATAGATCTTAGAATAAATATATACAAAAATATAAAGTTACAGAAAAATTACTCAAGTTGTGAAAATCCAATGAATAAATACATTGAATTTTTCGACCCTTTGCTGTTTTCGCTGTCGCCGCTCACCGCTCGTGAACATGACATTCAGATAAAGGTAACTTAGAAAACCCACGTAATTATTGACAAATATTTGTGCTTTTACGAGAAAAAATATTTGAATGCTTTATTAAGCGCCGCGCCGTTCTGTGAGAAATCAGCTCTAGGGCGCTGTTCATAATTGGCGCCCCAAGCACGACTTCTGAAACTATTCCAAACTTTTCCAAAATAGTTCAGAAGTTAGCTTAGGAAGGATTTAAAAAAAAAACACAAATAGATGTTTACTCAACAAAAAGCTATTAGTTCTTTTAACAAATAGTCATATTAAATAGTCCGCGATATTACAGTCTATTACTAACCTCCTGTATTTATTAATTTAAACGTTTTTAGGAGTACCTACAAAGTTTAGGGTTCGATTGTCCAAATTGTTAAAAAATAATAATATTGTATTTTTATGTTAACTTGAATTTGGGATCATTTACTGTAGTACTGAAGCATAAAATTGACCATTAGGCTGTAAATGAAATTAATCGCTATAACTATGAGCAACAATTAAATTAATGTCTACGAGTATTACATAAACTTCTGTACTATATTCACCAAGAATTTATATTTGGAAAATTTGTACAAAAATATAAATGTTGTGGATTTAATTGAGCTATCAAATAAAATATGAAATATTCTCAGACATTTTATAAAAACACCCCCTATTTAACATCCTAGGCGCAATACAACACACGGTGGTGTAAAAACAATATATGTTTTGGGGATGAAAGAAGCAGGAATTTTAGAATGTGAATACTAAACTAACAAAATTTTGAAGCGGGTGTAGAAAAAACAAATCAATCTGTTTATTTTGAATTCAATTCGGTTGTCCGGAAGGGTGACTTTTTATGCGCATGAGCTGCTGAATTTTCATTTCTTTTCTCCCCTAATCAGTCCCCTTCCTTTTTCACTGCCATTAGTGTTAGTCGGCGCTGGCTGCCGTGGAGAACGGACGTGTATTGAAAGCTACCGCTGAAATTTACAAGTTTTTCGTAGATTGCAGCTCAAAGCTCCGGGCGACGAATTGTCTAGCGTGTGATTACAGTCAGCCTCAATCGCGGTATTAAATCTGAACTATAATGATTACGGGACATGCAAAACTATGTCGATTTTACAACTAAAACCTTTCGAGTGAGAAAAAGATTACAAATTTATCGTAATGTGCTTTACGTGTTTTAAATATAACATTTAAAAATAACTTTACTTGTCGATATTTTGAAAGAAACGTATCACAACGAAAATTTCAACAATTGTTCTGAATTCGTATATATTTTTTTTTTGGATTGCTTGTATTATCGTGGATTTACACTGATTATGAATTTATTTGAAGAGTGTTAAATGGTAAATTCACTTCAAAATGAGTTAGTTTTAAAAAATCTCAATTGTATGTCTTCAAGAAAGTAAAGTGTGTTTCACAGAAAGAAAAATGGCGAAATTAAGTGCAAGAACCTCTCGAAATTGGGTCACAAACGCCGCAAAGTGGATATGGATCATTTTAGTTCTCTCCGCAATATCAGCTGTCGACTGTAATCCATCAAGCAAAAAAAGTAAGTTGTAACATACTTTTGTAGACCGTTGATTTATGTACTTTGAATTCCATAGATTTATCACAGAAGTAGAAGAAAATAAACACATTAATATTTATAAAAAAATGATGACCAGTGAACGAATTCACTGCTTATTTGACATTATTAAATATTTGTCATTAAATTATGAAATAGATCAGTGCTATGTGGTCGCTTAGCTTGGAGGCAATTTGTGAAATCTGTATGCTCTACAACGAGAGATGATATGTTGTGATAATGACAGTGATTTAAACCATTAGTAAAGAAAGAAAATGTCAAAAAGGTACAAAATTTGTAAATGTTAACAGAAGTAGGGAAAACCTTCACAAAAAACAGGCTATAGGGATTGTTCCGAAAATTCCCGCATTTGGAGCATTTTTTACATTTATAAGTTTAAAATGATTGTTGATTAAGATAAGTCAAGCGCCGTGTAGGTATATTAGAAACATATTTATTTTAAAAAAAACTTTTTTTTTCGAAATTTATCAGTTAAGTCTTGACACTTAATAAGTACTTCACTTCTTAAGTAAAGAGAAGCAGAAGAATTTTTCAAAAGGAACTATAAAAAAATGTTTTTTCTAAAGTCAAAAACGTACCTTAAAAACTTACAAGATTATTAGAAAAAATAGTACCACTGTTCGCAAAAGATTTGAAAACATGTCCCTTTCAGTTTTTTAGAATATATTAACATATGTATTTTTTTTTATTATTGCAATAATTAATACAAATAATGTGTTTTCAATGAGTTTTTTGATACCTTAAAATTTTACAAGATAAAATGCAATAATTTCTTCCTTACATTATTAGTCGCTCCGAAAGTAATTAGACTTCCACTTGAACTCCTAGAAAATTCAACAAAATGAAAATAAAGCCTTGCCTTTTCCTTTCAAGTCGATATCAAACGCTTTAACTACTCACTAATTTTGTTCATCTCTACTTGAGGATTTTGACTTCCATAAAACATTTTTATTTTCAAAGGAAGAGGACTTTTCTTAATTTTTGTAAAGAAGCCTGATGCTTCATACTAATAGATCTTCCGAAATTTGTCATGTATGGTTATCAGATGATGGGCGGAAAGAGGAATGTTGTAATAAATCAAGTGGCCACTTAACCCAGCCAATAACAGGTCATAAGCCCTGTAAACTCCTAGATAATCCACATTTATTTACAGAGTTTCTCTGTCTCTGTTGGGATATCAATAATATTTGATATTAGCAATCCAGTAATTTGTACACATTTAAAATGTTGACAAAAGAAATCGTTAATTTTTCT